>JANHFX010016961.1:98957-122137 GCA_027560015.1 Chloroceryle amazona | reverse complement strand
TGTTGTACGTTATTGGCATGGGCGTGGGGAGCGCGGGTGGAGGGGGGGGGGGGAGAGTGGGTATTTTTAATTGGTGGTTGTTTTTGTAAAGAAATGAGGAAAACATAAGGCATGGAGGAAGAGAAGCAGACCATGATCCATTTAAGCTGTCCAGGGTCAGTAGATCCCATTTTTCCTACTCTGAAGTGTGAAGCTCAGTCAAGAAAAACTAGACCTGGAGGATATGTTTACAATCAACATTGTCCATTATCCCAAATATTTTTATATAATCTGAAAGTTTTATATAAATTTTTTAATGTAATATTAATTTTATTCTTTATGGAGGGTGGTGACATTTTAACCCAAAAAGCCATCTTGAATACAGTGTCAGGAACACAGAAATCAAATTATTCAAAGGGTACTAAGGATACGTTTAATTAATATTTGCTATCCAAAGGAAGCGAATGCCAAAAAGTTAACCGTATCTTAAAAGAGCTTTTTTTCTGTTTAAATAAGACACTTTAGTAAATCCTGAAGTATATTTTCATCCTTTCTCATGTGATTTTTGAATAGAATCTTTTAAGGATAGTGTGCATTTGGTAGTATTACCAGGTCTTGTAATTAACACAACTATTGTGTAAAGATAGATTTGCATCTGGAGTAACACAATTTTAGGTTTTCTGCTAGCTGCTTCTGCTAAAGCAAATCACTTAGCAGGGTAAAGGCTGCATTGCATTGGAGTGCCTTCTGTGTGAGTTTATGCTAGTGATTTCTATAGGTAACTTGGTGCATGGGTGGAGAAGGTTGTGAGGATTCAGCAGGCTGTAGAGAGGAGCATGCATCACTCTCCCAGGTACCGATAAGCTCCTGAGATTGGCCGTCTGGCTGGCTTTGCAAGAGCTGATAAACTTGGGCCAGCAAAAGTTGGCTGCACCTGTCTACCTGCCCACACTGGCATCAACAGCCAGCACATTCAAGATTGGCTGCTGCTACATGCAGCCAGGCTGCAGGATTATGTATATACCTGATGAAACTAAGGACTTATTGAGGATCTTTTCTGAATACCCACCAAAATGCCGCTGTGTGCTGTTATGACCCTGCACCTCTGCACTGACAGCTGGGGGTGGTTGTCCAGATGTGCACTAGTGGGTAGCGGTGCATGAGTGTGCAAGTACAACAGTGAGCTGTGTGAGTAAAGACATGCATGGGCAATGTGAATGGTTACTGGGTGTTAATAATAATGGATGGATTATATTAATAACAACAGGCTTATTAATACAAGATCTCCTAATAAATATTTTTTGTCATCTGCCTCCCTCAATTCAATACCTCCATCAGGAAAAATGTGTTTCCTTCTCATGGTCTGTCAACACTGCAGCCATATTGCAGCACTTGGGTTGTTTCAACAATTGGTATTATCTCACAACATCACAAAATAGTTACAGTTAACCTCTGGAGGTCATCTGGTCCAATGCCCCTGCTCAAGCAAGGCCACTCAGAACAGGGTGCTCCAGTGCCATGACTCCACAACCCCCCTGGGCGACCTGTGCCAATTCTCAGTCACTCTCATAGTAAAAACAAACAAACAAACAAACAAAACCCCACAAACAAACAAAACCACAAACAAGCAAACAGTGTTTACTGGTGTTCAGATTGATCATCTTGAGTTTCAGTTTGTGCCCATTTTCAAAGTTCTGGCTGGAATAACATTAAATCAGAAAGTAAAATTAAAGGCTGCAAGCAGATCCTGTATAACTATCCTATGATTTGAAGAGAATGGAGAAAATGACCAGTGAGTTTTTGCACTAGAGGCTGACATGACAAAGTGGGTTTTTTTTGTCTAGGACATACTTAAACTAGCCATTTCAGAGATCTGAGACTATCAGGTTTACCAACTGCAAACCAACTAACATTCCATGCTTAAATCACTCCCATATTATTCTCGTGTCTGTCTCAGATCCACATTCATTTATGTAGATAATTTTCCTTAGAGATCTTGTTGAGAGATTCAGCTCCAAATTCCTGCACTATAAATTATGTAGGTAGCTGTCTAAGCTCCCACTATAGTTATTATAGATCTTGTCAATGGAAAGAGCTGTTTCAACTGTTCATCTGACCAAGTTTGATTTCTACTTTTTTAATGTAATGTATTGACTCAATTTTAACTACTTCTTCATTGGAGCTAATGGAGCTCAAACATTTTAAATAAATACACATCTACTGAAGAAACATAAATTTGAATCCCACTCTTAATGATATTGCATAGAAGAAAGCTGGCAGAAGGAAGCCTATGTTAACACTGTAGATGTGATCTACCTGTCTCATGATGCATTTTTTTTATCAACAGATTGATGGTATTAAATTGAATTGGAAAAATAAATAAGCTTTGTAATGTCATATTCTGGAGTCTTCATAACTAACTGTTCAACTACTTTATTCTTTGAATTATCTGCAAGAGTAAAACTAAGTTCCAGCAACCAGTGCAAGCAAGCAGAGGGTTTGTAAGATGGTGATTGTACTATAATGAATTCCTGAGTGCAACCTTTATGGTGATTGTCTTTTTCTTCTCATCAGGGAAATTATCACAGAAAAGGTTTACATTCCCATTAAAATTATAATTCCGCTCTTAACAGGATTGGTGGTAAATGAATGCAATAATTTAGCAACGTAAATAAGAAAGAGCCTGGAAACAGTTTTATTGCAGTAGGTTAGGGCCACAGTGGCAGGGCAATGATAAATAATGCAGACCAAAGTCTAGGCAACTGGACTGTGTAAGAGTTGCCTCTACTGCAAAACCATCTTTTTAGTGAATAATACACATAATTTCTAAACTGAAGGAAACTTTCCCCCTCTAGAGGCTAATGCAAAGAACTGCTTACATACTTCTAGTTTAGCCTCTGGCTTTAGATTTGGGTAATACTAAATTAAACCTAAAGTCTGGGCGTGGCCAAACTCACAATCTAAATCCACTCCTAGGAGTTATATGCACATAGTTTGCACTGGGCTCATTGTCAAAGCTACAGCTGTAACTTCTGGTTAATTCAAACCATCTGACATCTACAGCCACTGCAGTTATATGTTGGCTTTTCAATTTCTTCTTTGTGACCAGTGTTTTATTTATTTCCTTTATAAGGAGTTGAATCTCACCCCTCTCTTGTAGTTTAAAGAAGACATGAGCTTTGCAGAATTCATGATCCAGATGTTGTGGACATCATCAGTAACTCCTGAGTTCTGCTGCCCAGTTATGGGCTTTTAGTAAGAAAAGATTGAGTCTTAACAGTGGAAGTTCAGCAAAGGAGAGACTCATTTCCTGCTAGCAATATCTAGTAAAACTTAGAAGCAGGAAGAAACCCTGTATTTTGAAAAGAGCATGACTTAGTATTCATTTAGCTTCTCCTAACCTTTCTAAGCAGGTATCAGCTCCCAGAGAAGGTTTGGTATTTCATCATCTTGCTGACAATGCCATGGAGAGCCCTTAATGTTAAATGACTTAAATGTGCTCTGCACCTTAAATATGTTTTCACATACCCTGTAAAAATTACCCAATCCATCCATTTGGTGTTGGCACTCTATGCTTGGATATTTTACTGTAAAAACAGCACTAGGACTTAACCTTGTAAGTGGAAGTCAAGGGTTGTGTACTGGATTGTGCAGTGTACAGTGTTTTTGAATGAAGTGGAACAGGTCCTTGAAGGCAAGGTATAGACAGGACTCCATCTTTGTTAATCAGCGCTAGGAAAAGTCAATTAGCTTATTGGCATGAAATGCTTGTACTGTCTCCAACATCTGTTTTGCACTGAGATAAGGAAATGCATACAAAAAATATTGCCTGCTGAGAAGTACATCCTCTTTCCCTTTTTAATAGTCATGCTAGGCAATATAAATGGAAGTTAGCTTTATCATCAAATCACTGTTTTTTTCTACCTAAATCAATGACTCAGGTCTGGAATGCATTAATATAATTAATTTCTAATTGCTACTGTGGCCATGCTGGCTATTTTGCCTTAAAAAGGATCTGGAAATGTGTTTAATTTGTGGGTACTCCACTTTCATCTCATATTCCTGCTCTTTGCTTCAAAAGTCTTATGTATGAAAATAAAAGTGATTGGTCCCACATCAGGACAATTCATTAACTAAATGGAATGGAGGAAAATTAGATGCCACCTGACCAGCCTTACTTAATTGCAATCAGACCAAGAAACTGAGAAGTCTTCTGAACAATAACAGGAAAAGCTGATTTTTCTTCCTGTCCTCAAAGTCCATAGATGAGTAGAAAAAATCTTATGGCAAAGACTGAATGCTCTGGTTGTTTCAGTCACAGCAAAGGTTTCATTCAATTGTAACTGCAGTAATTGTATGTATTGAAGTCTGTCAGGGAAATACTGCACATTGTATTTATCTTTATATGGGAAACTTTACATTGGCTGCCTATATGGTGTCAGCACATATCACTGTGAAATGTAATAATGGAATTGGGGAACATGTATCATGATTTGTGGGTTCAACATACCATAAACACTTCTTTTGTCAGGTAGCAAAGTAGATCTGATTTTATTTAACTCTTCGCACAGTTAAAGGACATGTGCTCGTGTGAGAAACAACTTCATTTTCAGTTAGCGCACATTGAGTTGTAAGAAAGAAAATACACCCACAATTTATATCTTTAGCTTAAAACGGAGTATTATAAAACGGTGCTGCTTCATTCTGGGACAAATGCCTAATTAATTTAGAATAAGTTACCTGCATTAGTTTTAGAATATCATTTTTGCAGTGATTTCTTCTGCAAGTCACAATATATACATGCACTTTTCCGAAACAAGTCCCACTTCTTTGGTCTGGGTTTGTTTGTTGTTTTTTTTTTTTTAACATATATATTTCTTTTAAATCCCAATGTCTGAGTAGATATGGTTTCACTGCTATAGGAAAAGGACATTTTCTTTTTTTTTTCCTCCTGTTCTTTTTCTTGGATTTTAAGGTTTTGCATCAGGATATTTTAATCAATAAAATGACATAGAACAGATGCTTTCAAACACATTATTGCTGTGGCAGGATGTGCAGCCACAGCATGTGCACAGTGCGAGCAGTTTGGGCAATTCAAGTATTACACTTTTTGAGGGATGATTCATATTTGCATGGTGGCTGCATACAGTCTATGTGCTTTCAGAGAGCAGTCACTGCATAGCTATATATTCCATTTATGCATAATCTGTTTTTGTTGGGGTTTTTATGGGCTCCTAGGGAGCAACAAGATTCTTTTGTCTCAGGCTCTGAAAGGCAAAATGCTGAGATTAGTTTTTCCTTCTGCTGTAGTTTATGATAAAGTTTGGTATGATAAAACTTGAGACCCCACATCCTGGAAATGTTAGGTAATGAATTGTGTTCACTATCTTGGGTTTCAGAAAGCAATTTTCTCTAGCACATTTATCGCATTTTGGGTTGTTTTCCTCTCATGTTCACTTACATCATTAAGCATGTATGTTCTCATTCCTCATGAAATTTATCTCATTTAAACAGTTATAAATTACTGAAGCCAAGCACACTTTACTCTTGTCTTCCAGTAGGAGAAGTTTTATGCCTACGAGTTCACTGTTAAATATTTTCCCAGTAATTTTTAGACTTGGTTGCTCTAATAGAAGAAGTTCAGGATTTCTGTCTCCAAAACCATTATATCCTGGAATCTTGTATCTGTTGATTGTTGCAATCAGGAAAAAAAATCCTTTTTTTTTTTAAGATAAAGTAGTTTAAAAATGGTACTAGACATTTCTAATAAAGTTCCTAGATTGCCCACCTACCTTTATGCAGACACTTCAATCCCTCTAACTGCCAAGTGAGCTCATGTGCACACATATTAGGGTAAACCAGTCAGACACAGTTTGTCTGGTGTGCTTTTCCAAGAGGATGTAGGTACTGCATTCCTCTGCCATCCCACATGGGAACAAGGACAGTTTGAGACATGCTATCTTGGTGAGCTTATTAGGAACTGGTGGACTGCTTCCAGCAACAGGATTTGTTTTCCACAGGTGCTCACATCACTCTCTTGCTTGACACAACACTACCTATGAAGGGTGTTTTTGCCCATGTATGCCTAAGAAAGAGATTTACACCTTGGTAAAGCAAGAGCAATTCTAGCTGATCTTGTGACCACACTTTATCAGAGCTAACTACTCTTATTTCTGGATATAGATTTCCAAGTGCATCTCTGCTTAAAACTCCTTGAAAATACTAAATATGACTCTGTTAAGAACATGAAATCTCCAAAGATGGGACAAAACACTTCAAAGATAAAATTCTGAGCTCTGGTCCCAGTGCAAGTTGGAGAAGACTTGCTCTGGTGCCACCAGTGCCACTGGTATGTCTTCCTGCTCTCTCTACAGATGGGAGTTGGCCAGTGAAGCCCTAATTTATGATTTTTTTTGCGTCAGCAGGAATATTTCCAGCTATTTCCCCTTTTATAAAACAGATAATTAAAAAAAAAATAACACTAGAATGGACAATATTAGGTCTGTTATTTTTTATGATGAGGAAAGAAAATATCCTTTTTAAAATGGTACAATCTAAAAAGTATTCTGTCTATTTCTAGCTATTGTTCTTATAAACAATCTTAAAACAAATGCTTATACTCAGGATATAAGCTTCTGAAAGCAGATGTTCATTAAAACAATATTTAAAAATTCCTATTTAATTGTGGCTTGTCTGTCTTGAACAGCAAAGTAAATTATCTTCTCGTAGTGTTTAAGACTGTCATCTTCAGATCCTATTTTACATCTTTGCAAAACGATGGACCTCCATAATGTAATGCTGAGTGTTCTAATGTTTCTTTTCATATAAGTATGATTAAAATTTGATGTTGGTGATGTGATATTTCGTACAAGGCTTGTTTTTTATTTTTTATTAGTTTGTTTGTTTTTAATATTAAATTAGTGTTAAAGATTATTTCTTCACTGTTTTAATTTCAGATTTGGATTCTCTAACAGGGCATGCATTTCCAGGTAAAGTGGGCAGTTAGATTAGATTATGTTATTTGTTTAGTTTGTTTTGAATATATCGTTATCTTTTTTTTTTTCTTTTTTGGGGGGAGGGGGTGTAAAGTGTAATTGTTGTGCTTCTGACAGCATTTCATTACATGTCAAAATTGTACTGTTAGGGTTGTTTTTTTAAAAAAAATCAGCTAAATGAAGATATATGCTTTAGTTTAAGTAACAGAATTGGAAATCTGCTAACTATAGTATCTTAATATTAAATGAACCAAGGGGGGAGAAGCATTAATCAAAATACCACATCCTAATGAAAACATTTTAAGTTAATTCAAACTTTCATGTGATCCTCTTAAGGAAGAAGGAAGCCCACCTGATAGTGTTTAAGGGAAGATATGATTCAAGAAATACACGACTGAGTTTCCAGTTCTCATATTAAAAATGTATAGGAAACAGGTTTTGAACAGTAAGAGCATTTTCAGCAGAGAATCAAGAAAGGATGAGAACAGTTATGTTAATTCTCTGGATTCTACTGTACACATGCATTTTTTGTCCTGCACGGAAATTAACTTCAAAAATAGTCTACTCAATTAAAAATTTTAGAATCTTACAACTATAATAACAAATCAAACACTGAGTTGGGAATTTTTTAGAAGAAATCCAAGAGCAGAGAATTTGATGCCCAGTGTTCACATGAACTTCTGTGTTACTCAGGTAAATATTTTGTCACAGGAAGAATACAAATGAGCACTCCATGAGATAAGGTAAATCTCTCTTCTGCTGCAAATGTGCAGGCAGTTCCAATACTCCAAATTCACCTGAATAATCCTTCAAATGAACAGGTTGTAAAAACTAATGCATATTTTTTGTACTTCAAGGAGATTTAGCCAAAGTTTATGATTATATATATCATTAGAATCATAGAATGGTTTGGGTTGGAAGGGTCCTTAAAGATCATCCAGTTCCAACACCCCCTGCCATGGGCAGCAACACCTCCCACTAGACCAGATTGCTTGAACCCCTATCCAACCTGGTCTTGAACACATCCAGTGATGAAGCATCTGCAGCTTCCCTAGACAACCTGTTCCGGTGTCTCACCACGCTCAGAGTGAAGAACTTCCTAATTAGAACAATATTAGTGTTTATTATGTAATTGGCTTGTAATGCGTCTATTATGTAACATAATATTCCTCCTTCCATTTTTGTTTAAGAATATTCTTTAAAAATTCTGGGTCAGTAGATTATCTACAGTTTTCCAAGTGTTTCCCTAAATTGTGGGCATTAGGTATGCTATAAAGATCTCAGTAGAACAAATAATCAAAAGAAGATTAAAAGTTCATTATCATAAAGTTTGTGTGTGGTATGGAACAGATCCAGGTACAGAGTCTGTCAGAGCTATTTGTACTCAAATACAGCAGCAGACCAGGTGGTGTCTGTTTGAGAAGTTGGAGGACTGTAAGTGCAGATTTTACAATTTTCATCTCAGATGAGGAGACTTTTATTCTCAGTCAAGTTTGGCTTGGGTAAAGATACTCATGGAACAATGTACTACTTTATTGGGCCATCTTGTAAATATGATCTTCATGATTGTTGTCAAATATATGCCTCTATCACCAAGACAGACACTGAGACAAGCAGTATCTGTTTTTTTTTTCCCTTTTTAGAAATTGAGTCTTCTTTTTTTTTATTTTTGTTTTTTTTACATGAATATTTTGTGTTACTAGATAGTTCTATCATGGTGTGTCCCATTCTTACTTGAAATATGACAATCTTTATATAATAATAGTGACAGGTACTGACAACACAGCCTCATTAATATGTATGCTTCAGAATTATAGTAAAGAAAAATCATTCTTATTCTGCATGGAAAATGTCCTGAATTGCAGGACAGGTGAATTACATTCCTACATTACATTCCAGGTGTAGTTGTGAACAATTCCATTAAATGGCCCATTATTTAGCGCAGAAAGAAATATCTTTGAACCTAATTCACTATCGAAGGGATGTAGGCGAATAGCACAGGTAGCTGACAAAAAAAAAAAAGCCTGGAAACAGGGACTTGACTTAAATAGATCTTTATTTGGAGACTCACGGTATGGACATGCCACTGCAGCTCCCAGAAATTGCATTTCTCATTTTATGCTCTTTCTAACAGAGTTGAGGTATACACTTTTCACACAAAACTGTAAAAGCAGCAAAATGTCCCCTTTTGTCTTCAGCTTTACTTCACTTAATAATTAAGTCATTACAGTATTCTGGTAAAATAGTCTAGATTGTATAGCTACAGATGCAGCTAAATTAAACACCACAAGGGATGCTTATGTATCTAGTTTTACTGGAAAACATAGAACACTAAATCTATTCCTGATACTTACGTGTAAACATGACAACTCAAGAGACTAAAGCATGCTAATTTTCAGGAGACAGAAAAGATCAAGGTGTTACTTATGCTTCTTCAATAGCAATTAGTTAATTAGATGAAATATGTCCAGATGATCTTACTATATTAACAGGTGATTTGAATCTTACAATGAACAAACAGAAGACAAACTCAATTGAGGTTTCTATTTATCTCACCTTGGCAAAAATAATCCCTTTGAACTAATCCAGCAAGATTCATTAACAAGACTTCAAAGGGTATGGTGATCCAATAGTTTTTCCTTCGACCCTTGGCTGGTGCTCTGTAGCAGCAGAGTGTGAAACCACTCCTTTCCAAAAGTCATGTAGCTTTGTTACTAAAATGCTGGGTGGGTGCTAATGCCAGGCCCTTACCTGGGCAAACAGCTCAAACCTGCTTCTGCACTGACCTGATCACACACCTGTGGCTCAGAGGTGGTTTACATCCAGATACCTTCAAATTCATGTGAGCTCATGTTAGGATGTCACTGCTTGGTGAATTTCAGGCTAAGATAAAAGTACTTTCCCTCTCACCACTGGCCGCTGCATTAGCTCCCCTGGTGTGGATATGGGCAATGTCTGCTACTTCAGAGACAGACCAGAATATAAACCACACCAAAGTATCTGTCTGGGTTTTTGTTTTGTTTTGTTTTTGTTTTTTTTAATCTGATAGGAAAAAGAAATTCTTTATAACCCTTGCAGTTGAAACCCTAAAGTATGAGATTTGATTATAGTCATTGTCTTAATGCAGAGCTGCAAGTGTTATGGGCATGTTGAGAACTTCCAGAAGCTGGATTAAAGCATCTCTTTTACAATGATATCTAATCTCGTCCTAAAGCTCCAAGCAATGGCGAGTCCACCAGCTCCCCTGGTAAGCTGTTCCAATATTTAATTACCCTTAGTGCCAGGAAATTGCAATGTTGTGGAAAGGTTGAATTTGTCTGATTTTAGCCGCCAGTCTTCCTTTTGCTATGCCTTTGTCAGTAAGATTGAAAAGTCTCCCATTTTCAGATATGTTTTCTGAACAAGTGTCTATGAAAAACTGAGTATTTGCAGTGACCTGTTGAAAAGCCTGTGCACACAAAAACTTGTTCACCTTTTCCTGACTGTGCCTCCCAGCCTAATGAAGTTATTGCCTTGATCTGCAAACCTTGCATCTTCCATGTCCTTAGACTATCAAAATGTTAACAGCCTTATAACTAACAAAAATGTATATAGTAGTCAAGGCACCTTTCAACTTTTGTTCTGGTAAATTCAGTATGTTGTACTCTTTAAGGCTCACACTGTAAGACTGGTTTTCTGACAGCTGTCTTAGGAACTCTCTATTTTTTCAAAACTATAGAGAATATATTCATACAGAAATTTTTTAAATGCTGTAAAAATGCTGAAACAAAGTAATTTCTTATCTGTGCATAACACCTCCTTTCTCACTCTCCCTTTCCAGGCATTTAGCTACAGTTCAGAAATGCTAGCTCAGGTTGCAGTGATTGTCTATGTTAAGTAATCCAAGTGGTGATCACAAAATTTAGCTGATAGAATAGGAATGAATGGGTTTCCCCCAATTTTACATGCCTAATGTGAGCTCAGAGGTGGAAGGGAATGCCTCTTATGGCAGCACATGAAATCTAGCTACTTCCAATCTGCTCAAACCTGTGTGGGCACCTAGTTCGGGGCAATCATTATTTCAAAGAGGGGAGAGGATTATCCAACATGTGTCTCTAGGGAGTAGGATGAAAGAAAGGATATAGACTTCAAAGCATGTAAGGGTATTAAATTTCCTCCTAACTTGCAGGAGCATGCTAAACAGAAAATGTGATGCTGGCAGTCCCAGTAACCAAAGGCTTTTTCACAGTGTTCTTAACCAAGCTACTCTTACTTACTCAGAAAATTACATTCCTTCATAGTCCCACCCATGCCTTCAGGGCAGAACCTTGAGAGATCTGAGTTGCAGGATTATGTTTTTCTATCTGACAGATAAGCATGCCGCAAAACTAGCCAGATTATGAATTTAAAACCTTCCTCGGGTCTTTGCCTCACAGAACAGAATCTCCCATGTTATAGTAGGCATCCTTAGTTCCCTGATATTCCCAGTCTTCTATTTGTTTGTTTTAAAACACATTTTGGTGACAGCAGCTTGTCCAGACTGTTGCAGTACTTTGTGCGAAACATTTATTCCTTATGACAATATTTTCCTGGGTAGTGAGGAAGACATGGAGTTTTGGATTCTATTTCTTACTTGAAGGATGTTATGTATTTTGTATTACAATCTTTAGATAGGTGAATAGAACCACATATATGAATGTATGTGAACATAGAGGCCAAACTGAGGGATCCCTGACTCCCATGGGAGTGTCCTTAGGATTGGGCAGTAGGTTCAACTTGTGTGTACCAGCATAGCTCTTTCATTCCTTGTATTCCTTTTCTGTGAAATAGTCCAGAGATGGAGAATGGCTCTATCCCAGGTCCCCTTGTAGACAGAGGCAGTAGTAGTTGTTTGTTTGTTTGGTTTTTTTTAAGTTTTTGTTTCAGCTCTGTTGTCACTTTTGAATACTCAGATGTGAACTCATGCCCCTTGGAGTTGCAAAGGCACTAAGGTACTTACTGCTAAACAGAGCCCTCAAATCACATCCCTATACCTAATATCTTAACTCACTTAGAAGACTAGCATGTAGGAGCTCCATGGAAAGGGTAGTTAATAGCAGTTGTCTGGTTTTCTTTCCAATGACTGTGAAGCATTGGAATTGACTGTGAATTCCTGTTCTGGATCACATGTGTATTAATTGGGTTACACTTGAGTTAGGAATCTACAGTAGATAATCCAAATGCACCTTCTGCCTCCCTGATTAATTTTCTTTTAACTCTGCTTTAGCATGGAGTGTTTTCTCCTTTCCTTACTAACACCCCAAAGTATCCAAATTCTTCAGTAAGATCCACAGATTTCATTTTTCATTGTGTTAATGATGAATGCTGCTTTCTTCCAATTCATCTAAATAGGCTGGAGGTTTTACAGAATACCTCAGGGACAAAGCTGTGGCTGGTTATTTACTCTAACAGTTCTTCCTTGTGGGTGATATAATGCTAGATTCAACTTCAAAATGTTTATCTTTTTGTTGTTGTTTCTGAAAGTCATTTAATAGTCTAGGGAAAAGGCTGTTGTCTTCAGCACTGTTGGTAGACCTAAGACAGAGCTAAGTGGAATGAGCATCCTCAGGTCTTTGTGTAATAGCTTCAACTATAGTAGGAATTTGACACATGCAGTCCTGTGGGAAGAGAGAAAGAGTCTTAAATGCTAATTAAATGTGAACACAGAATATCCATTCTAATTCCTGGGTGTATCTGATCAAGGTAGTTGGTTGGTGACCTGCTCATTTTCCAGAAGAAATAACACTTTGTCCCTATGAGCATCATTTCACAGGTTAGTTAATAGCCTACTGAACTGTGCACTTTCCTTTTCACAGATCTGCTAGATCTAAAAGTTAAATGGACATTTTATTCATTACACCAGTACTGGGGCTTTGTGGCTGAAATCAAAGTTTATCTGAATGTGTCTGTTCAGCCATAACATTTGCAGTTACTGTAGCAATGAGTAGAAACACATAAAATCTCATCTTTATCATTTTTCTCTGCCTTTGCCCAAAGCATGTGTAAGGGTAGGTAGAATATTAATGACAAATTAATGTTTTAGAACAAATAACACTAAGTAGAATTTAGTCCAAGAGCACCAAAAACAGAAAATCAAAGTTCAATGTTATTTGATTATAGTTGATGGATCTTTAAAGAATAAATTTGGAGAAATTATTTCACAGATATTTTTGTCCATATAAATGCCTGCCCAGTGAACTGGTCTGTCTAAAAGATTTTTATGGGTTTTTTTCTAACCTTTATGCTGAACTTTAGTGACATTATTTTTGTTTTATACCAAGTTCAAAGAGAGCAAGATACTTCAGCTTAGGCTGAACACAATCTTGCTTTAAAAACAAACAAGCAAACAAAAACCAACCAAACAAACAAAAGAAACCCACAACCACCCAAAACAAAACATAAAATGAAAGCCATCAAACCATAGGAGGGTAGAGTATGATGAGCCAATAAACAAAACAAAACAAAGCAAAAAGGTCACTTGCAGCTGAGCTCCCTTTGTGCTGTTCTGTAAAATTCAATGGACAGACACACAAAGAAGAAATAAGCCTTCTTTCATCTATTACACTTCATCTCGTATAAGTCTTAACTGGCTTCAGAACATTTTTAGCTCTGCTAATTTCTTACAATTTTGTGTTTGTCCCTTTACTATTTTGTCTCAAGTAACTGTGAGGAGAAGCTTGTGTGTATACTATACTTATGTTTCCTTCAGAGTCTTGATTAGGATTTAACTGTGCATAGTCTTGCTGTTCAAAATATCAGGCTGCCAGATGAATCTGCAGGTGGAAAGCCAAGCATTACGTACTGAAAAGTCTGATACTTGAATTTGCACTGGAGGGAAAATACTGAAAGCTTATATCAAATTGATTGCAATTTATTTTGTGAATTCTTTTATTTCTGAGTGCTTTCACTCTCCAGGACCAAAAGAACTCATAAGTTTCCCATCAGGGTTGCTCTGGAGCCTGCCTGTTATGGGTGATTGAGCAACAAGGAATGCACGTCACTAAGCAAACCTCTCCTGCAGCCAGGATGCAGACAGCATGTGCACTGGGGAAGCTGAGCTGGGGCATGCACAGCATGGTGTTGTATCCCTGCTCCAGAGTGAAGGCTTAGTCATGGAATAACAAAGATGGGAAAAGAGACAAAAATGACTAATCTTGCAGGAACTTCACAGTTGTTTGAATTTCATTCCTCTATCTAAATATTTATTACTGTATCCTCAATTTCACCTGTTTATTTTTGACATATATATATATATAAAAAAAAGTCAAGAGCTTTTCTGGAAAATTATGTAATTTCAAAATTACGAAATGCTAAATACTTTTTTGAAATTATCAGTTTCATGGAGACATATGATGCTGGATTTATTTTACTAGAGGATAACCTGGTCTCATTTCTTTGACTCTTTATTATAGTTGTTCGACAAGAACTGTAGATATAGCTGTTGATATACAGCTACTACTAGTCATTTCTTAGCCATTTGTATAACATGAATTATACAAAGTCTAAACAAGTTCTGTACAAGTTTTGATCATGCTTGATACACTAGAAAAAAATTCTTCATGGAAAGAGTGGTGGGATATTATAATAGGCTGCCCAGGGAGGTGATTGAGTCACCATCCCTGGATGTGTTTATGAATCGCTTAGACGTAGTGTTGGGTGATATGGTCTAGGGGTGAACTTGTAGAGTAGGGTGAAAGGTTGGACATGATGATCCCATGGGTCTTTTCCAACCTAGATGATTCTATGATTCTGTGTGATTCTGTGATATTAAGCTAAGGAATAATTTTTAGTTGCACTTTTAATTCTTTTTTTTTTTTTTAATATATTTTATTACTTATTGTTTTAAGTGCTCTGGAGTACTAAGGGTACAGGATGAATCAGAGTAATTATATACCCCATTCATTACCACCAAACAGAATTAAAAGGAAATAAAAATCTTAAAAAAGGAATAATATTTGGACTTTAATAAACACTGCAGAGCCACATGATGTATCTCTGATTTGCAGATACATGAAACTGTGGCTTGATTCTTCTTTAATTAAACATTTCTATTTAGAAAAATTGAAACATAATTATTTGAGAGCTGCAAGGACAACAGTAATTATGATACTGGGTTTGTCAAATTATCCTGAACATTCTATTAAGGCAGTGATTTTTCTAAACTGCCATTCAACTCCTCTTGCTCTACATTTAGCCTGTGATGCTGCGGGAAATTGTTTTGAACCTATTATACTGCAGAACATCTTAAGTGCCCGAGCACTTCGTAATGTTAAGAGAAACGGGTTAAATGAAGAGTCTGTAACAAAGTCCTCTAAAAGAAAATTATCCAGATGTTTTAAATTCTGTAGTTCACAAGAACTCATACAAATAAAGATATTATATTAGAATTGTAGCCAAAGGCAAATCCTTAAGGAGGGTAATTTAGATTTTGAATTGACAAGAGGATGACCATGTTGGCTCAAGGCATAAATTAGACATTTATCTGCCAATGTGTGGAGTTTTTATAGATTATGACATACCTATGAAGTATTGCATATAGCTATTGTGCTTTTCATTGTAGTTACTGTTAAAAGTCATCTTGTTCTAATCTTGCACTAGATCCTACATTTCTTTCAAAAGAAGCTGTTTTCTCTATAATGCTGTCAGGAATTACAAAGAATTGTTGTAAGGTTGAGAGAGAAGTCTGACAATCACAAGTTAAAGCTTAACTTCTTACAAACTTTGCCTCCTCATTGACAACTTGTGTCCTTTAATTTCCACGTTTTTATAACATCGACTAAATGTAACCTTTTTCACAGCTAAACATAAAAAATGCTTTTAAATTTTCACGTGTTAGCTGCTTAAAATTGAAAAGTATAAAATACTGCATTAACGAGGTTTTTGTTTACTGTGATTATGTACTGTCCAATGTTAATCCTTAATTACATATTTAGCCCAGCTTGTAGCAGCTGAAGGTTTTCCCTAAAACAATATCACCTCAGAATATTGTTTAAATTTGTAATTATATTTTTGAAATTTATTTTTATTTCAGATCTTAAGCTTTTTGTTTCTCTTGAAATGAACAGTCTCAGTTGTGAATTATGAAAGCTATCCCAAAGATAGTAGATGTTCAGATAATTCTCTACAAGCCAACAAAATCTGCAGAGCAGTTTAATGTATTGCACAGATCAGAAGTCAAGTATTTCATTGCTGTTACAAGAGTTTTAACAAGAATAAATCATACTGCTAAATAAACATAATATTCTGAAAATATTAAATGAGACTACTCAAAGTTAAAATGCCATATGCAGTCTTTACTATTTCAAAATATGATAGAATATATAAAAAATATATATCAAAATATGATGGAATTTGAGTTTTATTTTTTACATAGTTCTAGAACTGTTTCTTGACTCAGATCTCAGCCCAGGAAGTGATAATTAGGATCAGAGAGGATAGCAGTTAGTGTTTTCTGTAGATGTCCCTACCTTTGACTAAATATGATTGTCATCTCTACAACTAGAAATTTTGGATATAATGGCGTGAGACTTATCTATCAATTCAGTGACTTGTCTATATGTGTTTGATTTTTCATGCAAGACGTGGCACTGTTAGTTAAAATGGAGATGAACTTTTACAGTCAAATCTTTTTTTTGGTTTGTGTTTTGGGTTTTTTAGTGACAAGATAGTCACTATTCTTTCTAGTTTGACAGGCACACTCAACCTGTCTCAAAGGTCTAGAACTGGAAGTTGCTGTGGTGAAATCTGTAAGAGGGGACTGCAGAATTTGTCCTGCAGGACAATAAAGGCTAATGCTCTATTTAAATAGTGTAACCCAGTGTTCATGTGTATGATCCACTGCAGGATGAAAATACTGTTGAAATATTTACAGTGGTAGATGCAATGCTTTTCTCTTTTCATATCAGCTAAATACTCAAGCCTTCATCAAAGTGCTACATCATTTGTACTTAGTTGGTATGAATGAAATAATAGCCATATTCTGTATCCTTGTTTGGATGGATGTAGAAGTAGAGGATTATCCCTCTGTGTCATAATATCTTTGTCTGGAAAAAGGCACACATTGCATTGTAGTTGGAAAAAAAAAGCTAGCTGCCATGGATGCTTTTTACATGTTTTTTTAGGTGAAGTTCGTGAATGGCATATATTGCTTCTCACACACTGAACCCTGAATTGTCACTCTCAAATTTACATGTTATCTGCTCACAGGACAGGAAATTGTACTCCAGCACCACAGATGCTTTTCCAGCTACCTGTGTCAGTTCCTGTCTTTCATGCACTATTCAACTCCCCAAAATGAGAAAATACCTTCAAAGTCAAATTATCTGCATCCCAGTATCATGTGTAATTAATTCTCAGCTGTGAATTTAACAACTTAGTGGGTTTATCTTCCACATATTTGCTTAGGAAGGAAGACCTGCGAACTGGTGAGTGACTTAGGGTCCCTGTCAGGGGCTCAGCACAGGAGAACTTCAGAGACAGAGCCACCACTTCATTACAGAGTCTATCAAATACAGTGGTCAATACAGCTTGCTTTCAAAATATCCATTACCCGTGGACAGGTTGTGATTCACTTGCTGACTTCAATTAGATCTCTCCTCCAGAAGGAATTCTTCCAGCCTCAATGAGGCAAAAATAACATGAGGCATTATTCTCTACAGCCTGGCAATCCTAAACTTCCAGTAGATAGAAATTGGTGGTGGTCCCCCTGATCTTTCCATTTAGATCAAGTGTGAACTACTCAAGTGTGAAATTTCAGAGTACCTTTAGTGAGAATGTAAGTTCTGGTGTCAATAAGTTCTAATTTTAAAACTTTTTTACGGACACTTTTTATAAATTGAAAACTATGGAGCCAGATGTTTTTAAAAAGCACTTTAACGTGATGCAGGTTAATATGAAGATTCACTGAACCACTGGGGAAGCAAAAGACTTACGGCTAAGGGAGCGTGCCAGCAGTGTGCTAAATTAGTAACTGTGTGTAGGCTCAATATGAGATTTAACAGGTGCCCCAGGTCTGTTGTGCTGACTCTCTGCATTGAAGTGAATCTTATTCTGGCAACTGAGGGGAGGAAGGAGAGAAAGAGGGAATCTGCCAGCAAAGAAGCTGCTTTTGCACATTCCAGAAAGAATCAGACTAACACAGAGGCAGGTCAGCTTCAAGTGCCTTTCACTGGATCTGCTGCACTGTTAGGAGAACAAAATTAGTACCGGGTGTGTTGAGGATGGTAAAGAACCCAATGAAACAGAGGTAAGAAGAGAAAGAAGCATTTTATTAGTGTCTGGAATGAAAGCTATACCTGCCTTCCTCAACACCTTTCCAATGTTTTGTCTGTTTACTGTGTCAGAGTCTTAGAAAAAGTACCTTTGTATTTTGTGAACTGCAATAACAAAGAAGTCCCTAGAATGGAAGGCAGCTACGTTAGCTAAATTATGTTGCCTGTTGCTATGGGAATGGTAGCTCACAAATTTTTATGTAAAGAACTGGAGCTACAATTCTTATGACATCTTATTCTAATAAAGCAATGTTTATACTTTAGCCACCATCATGTTTTTGCTTTGTTTTAATGACACTATTGGTCAGTAATCCCCAGGATCAAATGCTGATATAATATACCAGTTCATAGAAATATCTTTAATAATCGTTAACTGAGCAGTTTTTGAATTGCAACATAATTGGGAAGATATCAACTTTTAAATCTGATTTATATCCCCATTGCAAATGGTTTAAATAGTTACAGGAAAATGCAGATCAGTCTAAGCAAACATCATTTATTCTGAATGTTGCAATTAAGACTCTACCTGCCTCCTTTTGGTATCCCCTTTATATCAATTTTTTGCTGAGATGTAGCAAGAAATAATATTAAAATAGCCTTAAGAAGTGCAGCCCAAACCCTCATGCATTTTAATCAAAACCTGATTTCTTATTATATCCTGAAAAACATTCTCAATGAATCCAGCCAAATATTTGTTTTTCCTTGCAGAGGATTACCTGCATTCTCATTACACACTTTCCACTACATGCAAGATACACCCACTTATTTTCTTACTCAATAAAAAAGTGCTATATTTGTCTTAAAATCACAAGTTGCAATTTGAAACTCGTATTTTCCTCATATATTAGTTCATCAAATTATGTATTTGCTAAATAAACAGAGGATTATCTATCTGCAAGAGACCAGAAAGAAGCCAAGCTAAAGATATTTTCCTAGAACACTGTACTTATGTTAAGCGTGTGATCCAAGTAAAACAGGTAAATATTATAAGAAAGTAATTCTTCATGAATATGAAGATGCACTAACACGTTGAAGATATAAATATAGGATGCATTTTCCCCTAAAAAAGGATACTGTTTTTGAGTCATCTTATCATGTGGAATAACCTCATTAAACAGAGTGATTATCTTCTTTAAACTCTTCAGCTTCAATTTGCCTTGACAAGTCGTCTTCTAGGTTCACTTGTATTGTCTAAATCTCAAAGAAATCCCAGAACAAGTGCATTCCTTGGGCAAGTAAGGCATCCTCTGACATCCCATCTCTCAGGCATGTGAACCACACCACTCAGCCTGATGTTCTCTGCAAACTTGCTGAGATGGTGTTCAATCCTATTATGTCATTGATGAAGATATTAAACAACACTGGTCCCAGCATAGACAGACCCCTGAGGGACACTGCTTGTCACTGATCTCCATTTAGACATGATGTCTAATGTTGACCGCTACCCTCTGGATGTGACCATGCAACCAATTCCTTATCCACCAAGCAGTCCACCTAGCAAATCCATATCTCTCCAATTTAGAGAGAAGAATGTTGGGGGGGAACCATGCAAAGGCCTTGCAGAAATCCATATAAATGACATACATAGCTCTTGCCTTGTCCACTGATCTAGTCATTCCATCATAGAAGGCCACTAGGTTGGTTGGGTGAGACTTGCCCTTGGTGAGCCATGCTTGTCTCAAATCACCTCCCTTTCTTCCATGTGCCTTATCAGAGCCTTTAGGAGGATCTAGTCTGTGGTCTTCCGCAGGCACAGAGGTGAGGCCAACAGGTTGGTAATTCCCAGGGTCTTTCTACCTTTTTTTTTCTTTATTAAAAGAATTAACCCTCTTCTATTATCAACACTGTTCTCAGCACAAATCCAAAACAAAGCCCCGTACTGGCTACTATGAAGAAAATTAGCTCTATGACAGTCAAAACCAGCACAACATGTAAACAGAGCCCATACAGATCAACCTGAGCAACAGCCTAAATTTGTACAGAGATATTCTTTCATTCTGATTACTGTATTTGTTTCTTCTGTGGTGATCAGATAGCTAAGCTTTCCTTGTTAGACCCTGCAGAAAACTGTGAGGCAGTTCTACTCCTAGTGTACATTATTGTAGCACCTTTGAGGTTAACGGAGTGATCGCACTTTACAGCAACTGAGAAATGGATACACTGCCTTGCTATTTCTCTCCCCAGTGCACCAAGAGGATAACCCTATTCATCCTGACACTCTAATACCTACAGAGCTTTCTGGAGATACACTCAAGGTCTCACTCAGAATACTCTGCTGTATTTTTAAAAGAAAAGCTTTAAAACCCTTCCTGCATGGTCTCATGAACAACTTCCCTTGCATGATCTGATTCCTTTTCATTAAATAAGTTTTGTCACCAGGAACTTTTCTGCAATTGCATCTATTTTCCAGTCATTTCTGAAGTCTTTCTGCTCTGTCTGATTTTCCTGTTATCTACTGGCATCCTTTAGGATGAGGAATAAATTTCACTCTTTAAAAGAAACCCAGTTATTGTTCCAATTAAGGAAGTGGCAGGACTCCCAGGTCAAGGTTTGCTTGATGCACTAACTTCTGCCAAGGTAGATTATAATTGTGTTTGTTGATTGTTACACAATTTAATGATATCAGTGAACTTCATGCTTTGAATATATGTTACACTATTCACTCCTCATAAACTCTAAAAAGTTACGTACTGTGTTCATATTTTGCTATTTAAGGTCATAGCTTGTCTGTGTTTTCTTGACCTCTTCTGTACTTTAATGCTTGGTCTTTAAAATATTGTATAGTTTGCCTAACCTTTTCCAAACCATTCTAACACAATATGTTATGCAATAGGAGGCATGTCTGCAAGAAAAGTTAGGGAGATGATGATGTGAATGTTTCAAGGTTTTTATGTCTTTGAAGGCATCTCTTTTAGTTATCGGGATGAAAGTACATTTTGTAAACAAATGGATACAAAAATCTTCGTTGATTTGTACAATACAGCAAATTTTATTTTCTTGGAATAGAGGTGTGCTAAAAGATTTGAGATACTTTTTACAGTTACATAGGTGAAGTTTAATCTATTTTCCCATCAGTCTTGGGAATGCAAAGAATGCTAGATAAGGTTTGGGTATGTTAGGACAAGATAGAAGTGTAAGATACTGCTGTCTTAAACTGTTTTCATTAAAATGATATAGCCTGTATATTTTTAATATTTCTAAAACGTATGAAAAATAGAAGCTTTATGAATCTGTAGAGGCTTTTGACCAGCCTTCGTACAACTTACTTTCCTCTGAACTACTATGGCAATGCTTATCATTCTCAAACTCTGATACCAAGTTCAAAATCCCTGAAAATTCCATTGCTGGTTCACCTATGGTTTCTTTGCCAAACCTTGGCATAGAAGTAAGTATGAACATAGCTGGAGGACTTCACAGGGCCCCCCAAGGAGCAAGCAGGTCAGCTCTGGAAGCTGATTGCCCTACGTTAGGCAGTGAGCAGTATAGCCTGCAGCATGACTGTGGATGCTGGAAGCTCTCACTTCTGAGTTTGCCGATCTGGATGTGAGCCCCATCACAACCCGCATGTGTGTCGGTGTGAGAAATGGGAAGGCAGTGGCCTTCCAACCTTTTGTGCCCTGGCCTCCAAGCTTCAACTTATTCAGCAACACAAGAGGTTCATCCCACGCTGAGCAGCTACTGCTCTGGATGATCTCTGGGTCAGGTCTCAGGGACATGCAGTGAAATGTGTCAGTGCACCAAAGCTGAGGTCCATAGACTCATTAGGCTTTATGGTGTAAGTCTTCCCAGTGTTAGTGTCTCTACATGTAGTCTGTAGAAGTCACTGCCTAGAAGGGTTCAGGGTAAGAAACAGTTAACACAGATACTAAAGACTCCTGTTAGTAGCTACGGTCTAGAATTGATCATCATATTTGTTTTGCTTACAGTTTCACTGCTTTTTTTCATAAAAGATATTTTTAAGTCTTGCTAAACAATTCTAGACAGCTATTCATCTTGTTTAGTTGGGCCAAAATGAAGTGAGTTAAAAATGATAAGGTTCAGCTACAGGAAATGTAGAGGGCTGGGGGAGGCAGGGGCTATCAGTGTTTCTTGCCAGTGTCCCACATTCCAGTGTGTGTGGTTGTGCTGTCAGCTGTCAAATTTGGGACTCAGTTTGGAACAGGAGGAGGAAGGGAAGCAGGGAAGACCTCTGCTTCAAAGTAGTGACTAGTGTGTCTCCCTCTCATGCTGCCTATCTGTTCAGGAGGCTGTTTTTCTCTATACAGAACAAGAAGTTTTTAAAAACCTGTTTAATCTTTGGCTTTGCTTCTAGGAAAAAAATAAAAATAAAAAAGGGGCAGAAGGGGGAATGAGATTTGCCTGGATTTTTTTGTTCTTTTTCTGGAATTTCGCTGTAGGAACTTTGACTTGGTTTAGTTGTACATTAAGTATTTGATTCTATATTTGCATTTCTAAGTTGACATTCATTTCACTTGACAGTATTTACACCGTAGGTGTCTGTGTTAAAGCTAGTTACCCCAGACTCACTTTACAGTAAATGGAGAAAAGCAAGTACTTTCAGGATATGATTCATCTGACCTATTTAAGATATCTCATTCAGGATTAGATGAATAGCACCCTATTCACCTATTAGCAATTTATCTCCACATTGACTATATATGGACTCAACAATGCTTGCTCATGTTCATTCAGGCAGTTGAGTCCTGTGCCTGTTGAGTCAAATAAGCATGCAAGAAAAGTGCAGGAAGTAGCACTTCTGAAGTACTTGGAAGTATGTTGGCATTTTGTAGAATTCTAGTTGAGTAACATAAATCTCTTTTTGAGAGTTTTAGTGAATGATAAGTAAAATGATTATTCCATCAGCTACTCTTCATGAAAGTTGGTAATGTATTAAGTATACAGGCAAGTCTTAATTAAT
>JANHFX010016961.1:77635-95900 GCA_027560015.1 Chloroceryle amazona | reverse complement strand
TAGGAGCAAAGCTGTTATTCATATTGGTTTTATTTAGACACAGATAATGTCTGAAATTCAGTTGCTGGGTGACAGTACTGTACAAAATAGCTAGTAGGTATCAATACTCTCTTTTTAAACAAATATATTTTTATTGCATGAAGGGCAATTAGAATGAGTGTAAAAACACAGCAGTAACTATAAACAAAAACTAAGACAATAAGAAGCCACATTCATTGTGTCATATAATAGCTTACATCCACCTGTTTTCTGTTGCAAGTTGAAAGACAAGAGGAGACAAAGTAAAGGGAAACCACAGGAAGTACAAGAAATATGACACCTAGAACATAGTGGCAAACAGAAGGAATACCATGCAGAGACAGAAAATTGTCAGCATACAGCAGAGAACAAGTTTGGTATTTACACAGATGCTGTGACACAAACACAAGCACACATTATATCTCCATAGCAAAGAACTTTGCTGCCTCCAAGCTACTGCACAGTAGAGTCTCTAATTTCTCTTCAAAAGACTTCAGGTTAACTAAAGCACAGCCCCACATGTGGTCTGCAAGTAATAAAAACCCATGGAGTGCTAAAAAGCAGTTTTAAGGAAAACATGATAAACATTGTTTCATGGAGAAGTGGACTAAAAAACAGGTCAGTTAACACAAGAAAGAAGTACAGTAAACTTTTATGTTCCAGGTAGCTGTTTACTCTCAAAAGATATGCATGATACTGTCAAAAAAATGCCATGTTTTATATACTAGATCCAATTCTACAAGGTTATATTTTCTTAGGGTACACAGAGTCATTTTTAAGGTAAATTTGTGTTATCAAATGAACAGAAGGCAAACTTATTTATTAAACATAATGAGTAAAGCACATATGCTACAAATGATGTGCAGAGGGTAGTCACTAAATCATTTAAAACAAATGCTAACAAATGTCTTGTTAGCTAGAAAATATCTGGTTTATGAGCATGTTGTACTTTCATTGTTGCAGTGTCAGGCTTTCAAAATTATTTCTTGTTATAAGAATGACAAATATGCCATCTTATTTTTCTGAAGTGGAAATTGAACTGGAGATGATGCTACACCAGAATATTCAAGTACAACTCTATTCTGTCATAAAATATGGAGAAGGGTTGGTGTAGTATGCAACAGAGCTAATGCTCTTGTAGTCTTCAGTATAAATGTGTAGTATTCCATATTTTTATTATCAAGTTGTTAAAATCTAAAATCACAAAATAATACTAATTGTAAGGGACTTCTGCAGAACATCTGGTCCAGGTCCTGCTCAAAGCAACATTAATCTGGCATTGCTTAGAGCCGTGTATTGTAAAGTTCTGGACATCTTTAAGGATGGAGCTATCTGCAGCCTTTCTAGAAAACCTGCTCCATTGTTTGACAGCCCTCAAGGGTAGCCTGTTAAGTCACGTTCAACTTATCATCCACCAGGAACCCCAAATCCTTTTCTGCAAAGCTGCATTATAATCAATAGGTCACCAACCTCAGATGTGGCAAGAGGTGATTACATGCCAGGTGCAGGACTTGGCACTTGTTTTGAACATCATGAGTTTATCATCCTGTTTTGCTAGCCTGTTGGGTCCTTCTGAATAGCAGCCCTAAACTCCAACAAACTGATCTATGCCCAATAACTGCTACTATTGCTGATGGTGGACTCTGTACCCTCATCCAGACATTAATGAAGGTGTTAATCAGTATTGGCCTCAGTTTTTACCTCTGGAGATGGCACTAGTATCCAGACACTGGCTGAACTTCTTATTAGTGATCACAACACTGCAAATCCAGCTACCCGGATGATTTTCCATCCACCATAAAAATGGGTAGTCTGCCTATCCAAACCCACAGCTATGGATATATGAATAGGTGCTAATTATACTACTGTTGTGCTTGTGTTATTCCAATGGAAAACAGTATGTTTCCAGTACATAATTAGTATTTAGTTTGTATACTAAGATGTTTCTGGTTATGCAGCTGTTTCAACTTCAATTTAAAGTGTGTTTGGAACTGGGTATTTCAGATACAGATATTATCTTATTATGCATTCGAGTACTGTTTCAGATGGCCTAATAAATGATTATTTCTAGAAGTAGTATTATATAGCTATATTTCTACAGGCCTGATTTCTGGAATGCAGAAATCAATGAAAATAGACCATCAACATTTCTAGGTTTTAAATGAGACTCAGTGAATTCCCACGTTGATGTTAAACAAATGTACTTAAATTACTGAGTCACTGGTAGAACAGCAGCAGAGTATTAAGGAAGCATCTAAAGTACAAATAACTATAGTTTAAACCTTAATCAGTAATATTTTATTAAATTTACTAGATTTCTCTACAAACATTCATGTTATTATACATGACATAAAGAATTCAGATGGAGGTGAGGCAGTAATGCTTTAGGCCAGGATCCTAAGCAAGATACTCAAAAGAATTATGGAAACATGGGATATTTAAAATATGCATTATAGAAAGTATCAGAGGAGATTGGTGTCCTTGTCCTGAAATATCCATCTCTTAGTGCAGACAGAGTAGATGTTGTATTAGTACTGAGATACTATAGTGAAAAACACCAAAGGAATATAAATACATGCACACAAAGATAAGCTCTGATTCTTTGAGAAATATTCAAGAACAACAGTTTTGCCCTGTGGCTACCTTAGCTGTTTTGGGGAGTGATTTTTCCTTTTCTCATCAAATTGGAAACTTGCTTAGGGCAAATTTCAGTCCTATAGGATAATCTTTTTCATAAAGAATCTATAAAAACATTGTTATCTGCATTTTTAAAAATGTGCTTGTATGCTTTCGCCTAGAGAGTTGAAGCTTTTTCAAGTAATACAGTATTAGAGGCGGTTCTGGAAGTTTTGAGCCGCATATGAGCACTTAGCTTTATGTGTTAAGGCCAATATAATTTGATTCCTAAAGACCTACTGTATTTATATTAATTTCTTTAGAGTTAACATTCAAATTTCAAAAGAGATGTTCTAGCTTGAATCTCCCAAAAACACACATAAACTTAAACCAGAAGCTAAGGACTAAAATGATTCAGCCACATTTCTGTAAAACAGATGTACATTAGTTAAAAGTATCTCTAAGTTTTCCATTGGGTCTAATATTTTCTTAGGATTTGTTTGTTTGTTTTTTACATTGTTACTTTCAATTGTCTTTCATAAAGCCTTAAATTAACAATGACTCCTATTGGACTTTGTACAGGAAGGTGAAGGACCTGAATGAAAAGTCGAAAGTGTAATGTCTCTGAAATAGCTTTTGTAATAATTTGAAATGAGTCCTTATATCCATTTGGTCAACTCCAGCCTACTTCCTGCACCAGAAAGCAAGCTGAATAACTCAGATCTATTTCATGTTAGTTACTTACAAGCTACTTGTTTGTACACTTTGATATTCTCATCCTGAAGTGCTACAAGCACATGCAGTAAGATCAGGCCAATAATATAATTTACTTATTTCTGGCATTACCTTTCATTTTGTATAAATAATTTTATTTTTATAAAACAAACAAACAACAACAAACAAAAAACCCCTACAAATAGCATATGCATTATTGCTGGTAGTATCTGATTACATTGTAGTAGCTCCACATGACTCTTGTAGGGAACCATTCCTCATATTCAGTGGGGGAAAAAGTAAGGGAGGGGGAAAAAACCCCACATTTTTAATAATCTAATGACTTCTATATATTGAGCTAGAAAAAATTTGGAAATGCCTCCAATGTGAACATGATACACGTAACTTTCATGTCCGTTGTCTTTTCAGTTGTACGAAAGTACATTAAAAAATTACATTGCACATGGGTCTTTTAGGCTATTCATTCGATTTTTAGTTTAAATAATACCTTTGTAAAGCTATCATCTTGAAATTAGATTAAAGCTCTTTGTATTGCTGAGGTAATGGGAAGTGTATCCTCACACAGCTTTTGAAGCTGTTATTCATGAGTCGTCAGTTACTTCGAACACTGCAGTAAAGTGTGACATGTTTGTGTTTTGTAGTTCTTAATATACTTTATACATGTATTATTAATAATAAGATAGGAAAAAGTGAAGATTTTTTCTAGTCAAATGCACTTCTTTGCTTTAGACCCACAGTTGTTTTAATCTTTCAGATTTTCCATTTTATTTCAAGTCTGAATATAAACTGAAAATATGTTATTAAAAAACTTGACAAGTTATACAAGATCTGATCCTGGATTATGAACATCACTTAAAAACTGAAATGCTGCAATTGCACAGGATTAAATGGAGAATCATACACAAAGAAAGTGAAGTGAAAGATATTTTTGTAGAAACATGGTTTTTTTTATTTTGAATCTCAACAGAGTCACATACTGCTTCATTTAATTTATTTGTTTCAGGTTGGAACAAATCCCAAGTTTGTCCTGATTTATTTATATTTGTCTTCATGTTGCACTTTGGATTTCAGCTGGCTTTCCAGACATGCCAGAGGTTCCCCACTGCCTGGGCTTTAGCTTAGGATGTCTTTGGGTAGGGAGCAGGAATAAAATCTATTTGTATGTGTTTTATTAAGACCAGTGTGTGGATTTCCCATTTACATCAGTAAAAGAGAGTTTACTGTTTGTCCTCCTGAGTGTTTTGTGCAGCATGTAAAGCATGCTCCTGGTCCTAAATCATAAATAATATTCAAGAACCTGGTTTTTTTTTATATTTGCTGATTCAAAAGATACTGTTTTTTCCCTTTTCCTGTTCTCTTTATATAGCTTTCAGAGAGAATTAATTCAGTGGTGTGAGGAAGAATAATGCTATTAAATAAAAACACAAGGAGAAAATAAAAAGGTGTGGAGTATAGATACTTTTCTTGGCCGCATTAGCAGTCCTAGAATTTATAGGTCTTCCTTTCTAAAATTTCACTTCATCGATGGTTTTATTCCTTTGAAATAAATCCTAAGAAATCATGTTTGAAATATAGTAAAAATATCTCAGGATGATCTCAGAGGTTGGGACATGCCAGCATCAAGACCTTTGCCTCAACATCATTTAACTAGTTACCTTAAATACTTCACATTTTCTGTTTTGGGTTCACAACCAGCCTTTAATCAATGGTGTCAATATAGTGCTTGTTCCTTTCTTCTCATTTATCCACCAATTTCTGATGTGACAGCTCATCAAATGCCTGGGTGAAGTACAGACAGATTGCTTTCATCGCTTTTGTATCATCTATTTCTTTGGTCACCCTTTCAGAGGGTGAATTTGAATTTGTTTGGCAAATAAGTATTTGTTGGAGTTTGGGATTTTATCTTCTGTCTGTCATCCTTCAAGAAGTAGACCCTGTTTTCCTTAATGATGAATATGAGTGTTTTGCCTGTGGCACGGGTTGGCCTAAGGAGTTGCATTTTTCACTCTTATTCCTTTCTTAAATAAAGTGGCTAATCTATTTGACCCTTTTCAAGGTGCTAGTCTGTAACAGCACAGCTTTCAGCAAGACATTTTTCTGACATCACAGGTGGATGCCGCTATGGTATCAGGGAGATGGAAAAAAATAAAAAAAAAAGTAAAAAAAAATATTTTATAAGACTACTGATATTCTTTTAAGCTGACATGTCACCTGCTAGGGAAAGCCTAGAAACCTCCTGTTTGCAATTTCAACCAGTTAACTGTGTTTTGCAGCTGGTTGCACACTGCTAGGCTTTGTAGGCATAGTGTAGAGAAATCAAATGCTAGGCTGTACTTCTGAAAGGTTAAAGTAAATAATGAAACCTGAGGCTAGGGCTCTTTCATGTGTGGTGATTTTCACCGTCAGTATCCTGCATGCCACTAAATGTATGGACAGACTCTCAAATGGCAGTCCCCAGTGGGACACCAGCCGGCACCACTCCACAGATTGTAGGTATCAGTTACCTTCTCTGTGCCCTCCTTTTGAGCTGGAAGAAGTCAAGGAAGGGCCTGTACTGGGGGATTCACAGTGGGAATGGAAAGAGAATGTGATGCTGTTGACCAGCTCCCAGCCTCTGAGGAGCAGGATTCCCACCTCTTGCATGGCAGGGCTTTGTGCTGCACCCCATGTCATCATAACTGTCCCTGAAAGACCAGGCTCTAGTGGAAATTGATACAGAAATCAGCTGTCTGTCCTGATTTTTAGATGGTGGTAGTGCTCGGGAACAATTCAGGATTCTAGTTCTCCAGCAGTAACATTTCAAAAGCATTACCACGTTATGAAGGGAATTTTCTGACCAACCAAGAAATTATCAGTGAAGAGCAGAAGATGCCAGATAATTTCTAGACTTCTCTTAGAAGCTTATTCTACTGATGTCCATATTTAAGGCTGCCTAAATCTTGTATCTAGGTCATACCAAGTGACACACAATATAATAAAACATTCATGTGCATTAAGCAGGTTTCTTTTCCTTTGCAGTCTCCAATATCTGACATTTTGGTGACTAACTTTCAGGAGCTTTTCTCTGATATATGCTTACTTCAGTCATGTAAGACTCCTATGCAAAAAGTTCGATGTCAACTTTTTCAATTCTGAATTATTGGCCTACTCTCCCTTGCAAGGACAGCAGGCCAAATGACCTTTTTAGGAAAGGATCTTAGTGAAGGCGTGATATTACTTCTTTGACATAATGCAAACACATACATTGTGCTAATGAAAGGTATTACTTCTATGTATTTCTATACAGTTTAAGTGTGGGGATCATTAAACAACTCTCACAGTGCAAAGTTGACAATCAGAGCAAATCTATTAATTTCCATCCCTTTATAACTAAGAAAAGGATCTTTTTCTCTTATTTTATCCTTTGGTTATGCCTCTATTTCATCTTGTAGAAAAAGACAAAATTTAATATAGTTTCTTAGATTTGAATTTAAATACAGATATGAGCTGGCTTAATTAATCATCAGTCTGTATGACTAACCTGTATAATACCTACCAAACCAATTAAAAGATAGCTAGCATTGTCAAAGCATCTTGGCAGTATATAATGGGTGGAAAATAAGAATAAAGTCATAGTGCTTGGCCTGCAGACTTTCCATGGCTGTTTCAAGTGCCTGTTTTCCCAGGCAGCAGGGAATACATAAAGCACTGGATAAGGTGCAATAGTTGAGTCTGCCAAATGACAGAAGCAGAGTTTTAAGATGTCTGTTTACACACAGTGTACTATATGCCTGCAAATGGATTAATTTAACTTATTTTTATGAATGAATATAGAATAGCTATATTTGTTTTCGCTATAAAAGTGTGGAAAATTATAATATATAGACAGATCAAAGTCTACCTCCCATATCCACATCCTCAGCTTGTTCACAATCCATATAATTAAAAAAAAATAAAAAAAAAATTCTACCTATTTTGTTTAATGACAGTGGTACAAATAAAGACTCACTCATCCTGTGGGTTTTAGTTTCAAACAATGACCATTTTTTAAAAGCTTCAGAAACTTAGGGATGGAAGTGAAAGAGGGACAAAGAGATTCATTATCGCATATTCATTTTTAAAATAACAGCTGCATACTGCTTTGGTGTCATTAGATTTAGTGAGTCTAAAAAGAAAATGACCTTCACATATTTGCACCTTTCCTCTCTGTCTCATGGCAAGATTTACTGTAATGCTGAAGGATAAAATTCAGTAACATCTTTCAATGCAATTAATTGTAAGTGTTGGTCTGCAAATTCTGTGCTTTTCATGGAGCCAGGAAAGATTCTGCATGATTCCACTTGCTATATGAATAAATAAAACAGAGATTAAAAGACCATGCTCCACTTGCTCCCAAAAGTCTCATTGACATTGCATATTTAACAGCACTGACATAAGGTGTCTTTGTATGAGGTTAAAAAAAAATGTGATGTAATTGAGGTAAGCATTAATCCTCCTTCAGTGGGCATATCAGACATTAGTCTCCAGGGAAATGCAATCCCAAAAAAAGAAATGGTATCAGCTGCAAATGAGGCTCAGCTTTCTACTGTGCTTTTTAAAAGACAGGCTATGCTTAAATACAGCCTCAGGTTCATGGTATGTGGTGTGCTAGCAAGATTTTACATACTGCAGTACACTGCCATTCAAAAATAAATTAAATAAATAAAGTGGAAACTCGAGCTTCTCTCCATGGCAACCACTGCCTCGTGCCACTTCTCGAACAACTGCACATAGGAAAACAAGCCAACAGCCAACACAGGGAAAAATAATAGGGAGAGGTTTATAAAATCTGCCCAGGATGTCAGATGTGGACTTTGTATAGACTTTTTAGGGCTGCATTTTTAAACTTCATTTTAATATATTTTGTAGTATGTTCTAATTTGTCCTCACTGAGATGGGTGACTATTAGCACAACTAAAGGCTGGATGATGCAGACCTTTATTCCCAGCAGTGGCCTCCTGTGACAGCCTTGCCCCACTGCAGGTCTTGTGAGCAGGAAGGCAGAAGGAAGGACAGACTGCTCCTGGATGTTCCTGGAGCTGTCAGCACCAGGTCACTGCAGCTGTTCTTCCCAACCACATTTGTAGCCACACTTGGAAGCAAGCTACAATAGCCAGGTAATAAAGCAGGCTGTTGGCAACAAGTAACACAAGTTACTGAACTGTATTCAGCCCCGCAAAAGTTGTCAGTCATACACATACTTAACCTCTTTCAACGAATCCATTTTAGTAAGTAAAATGAACCACAGTAAGTGACTAAATTGTCCCATCTTAGTACAGCATTATCTGATCCAAAATGTCCTGAAGACAGGGCCCCAAAACATGGTCAGGAGTGAGAGGCCAGTTGGGAAGGCACTTCAGCCCATCCCAGCAAGTGTGCTAACAGTTTCCCATGGGGGAAATTAGAACAATACTTACAGGCCTGCCCCAATTATCTCTACAAGTTCCTTGATAAAAATGTTTTTGAAACAAGTAGACATTGTGATGGCATAAATGTGGGCTACACTTTTTTTACAGTTTTGCCCTTTGAGCAGAGACATTTAAGCAGGGCTGGCAGAGTAAGCAGCTGTAAGGGCCAGGTTTGTTCTTCATTCAGCATATTGACTTGGCTAGGAGCAGGTTGGCAGCCCTCTAGCAAACATTTTGTCTTGCTTCAGAGATGTGATTCTTACAGTGTTTCTGATATCTTTCCTGCTTAACAAAGTTCATAAAGAGATTAAATACAGTGGTGCCTCCTGCAGGAGCAGAGAACAAATTTCATGACCCGCAGCTCCACCATATGGAGACCCTCTGGGTCTAACGGGTTTCTCTGCTAAAGCATTCTACATACTCCTCGAGACCAGCTTTTTGGTACTTAGTAGCATCAGAGAGATGGAAACTCTATATACAGACTTTATAAGCATATACTGACCAAGTGTACCCAAATGTATAAAGTGTGGACTTTGCAACTATATATATATATATGCACTCTTCCTTAATGTATTTCAAAGTCCAGTCATAACAAAATTTTCAGAATTGCTTTAAATCCATTATGTTATATATAAAATGCTAAGCCCATCTTATATTAGGCAAACATTTTGTTACACTTCACAAATGATCAGGAGATAGGTGGCTGCTGAGAGAATTGATGCAGGGATGAGGAAAAGAATCCAACTTTATCCTCTTTTTTTTTAGGGACTAATTGACTATAAATGTCTTTGCAGAATACTTTCTTATCAGATCAATGGGTCAATTTGCCAGGTGAATGCCTGAGTCACTGGATTAGAAAGACACACTTTTCATGGGTCACTGGATACATAATTATTAAACAAAATGGAACAACTCCAACTGGAGAGAAAATAACATTATCCTGGTCATTAGGGTATTCAGCTGTCATTGAGAGATGTAGTCAAGTCCCTGCATCACAGCAAATAACAAATAGGCATCAAGTGGGGGCATCTTATCTTTGTGTTTTGGTCATTCTTGAATAGTATTAGTTACAACTCATCTTCCTCATGAAAAATTTTGAAATGTCTTGATTTTACTCAAATAAAGATTAAAATTAAGACCCAAGCCTTATTTTAAAAACATTATTTATGAGGAAGAAGAGGCTGGCTACATAGACTTCTTGACTAGTTTTTCAGAAACAATTTTAGTTTTTTTGGTTATTTTGTTTGGGTTTTTTCTATTGAATATGCAAAATTTGGTGGATTTAGTCAATTGAATTTATTAAGGGAGTGTAAATATGTGCATGTATGATTGGGAGAATGGGAATAGAAAAGGGTGGTAAAAAGATGCCATGAGTAGAATAGTCAGAAACATCACTTTACTGATGCCATTATCCAGCACCTGTTTTGGCTCTTTTCAGTTTAGGGGAACATCCTCATCGCTGAAAATTTTCTATAGCCCATTTTCTATTGGCAAGCATTGAACAGCTTTTCTCTTCTACCATGCCTTGTGTGGGATAGTCTCTGCTGGACAATCTGGTATGCTTAGAGTCAGTCAAGGTATTTTCTTCCTTGCTGGACTCCTGCAGACTCAGGTAAAGTGGCAGCATATTTGGAAAAGCAGAGGAAACAGCTGAAGGCAGTACTTGAATGTTTTCCCATTATGACTGAAGGCTATTCAGACATGTATCTTCATAGTTTCAGGTCATAGCTGTATGGTACTTTTCTAGACGTAATCAGGTACATATGTCATTCTTAATACATGCATTTTAGAAAGCTGTGCTAATTCAGGCACATTTAGACTGTATATTTTACAGGCTGGCTATGACATCTCTGCTGTAGCATAATTCTTTAGTTTTTCTAACATAATTTCATGAGGGGAACAGAAAAGAGCATGTAATCAAGATGGACCTTTAGAAATGTGTACAATAACAGGCTCAGGGTATGCAAATTTTCATTTGATTAGTGTGAGGACCATATGCAATTCAGTGACTTCATCAAAAGCTGCATTTTTATGTACAAAAGTAGATTTGAGCCTTCAAGTCATAGTTTACGTGTGTTATCCTCTTATGGTTCCTGGAAATGACTATAATGGGTGTTTTACAGAGATGTGTGCAAAAGCTCAAAATCACTTCAAAGGATAGTTACTCTTTGAAGTAGTCAGCCAATACTAAACACCTTATCAGAATTCAAATTGACATATTGAAGTAGTGATTCGGATGCTGTATCCAGATAATAAATGTTCTGAATAAGACTTACTTTGTATGTCTATACTATCCTATGTATGTCTATACTATCCTATGTCTATACTATCCTCTGAAAATCATGTACACATCCTGAGCCGCCTTTAAACTAGTTTTATAAGTACTGGATACAGAGCAGCCACTGTAGACTACAGCTTTGTGTGGCTTACTCAATACACCTCTTTATTTGTACCTTGTGCTCAGTGTTTTGGAGCTGTAGCAACACATCTGGAAATACCAGTTTGGAGGAGCTGTTGCAGACTGAGATATAATCAGAAACTTTGTGTGAAGCTGAGGGAGACAGTTGATTCTGGATCTAAAAGACTATTTTCTAGATAGGCCCAAGGTTGCTCTGTCCTGCTCAAAGCCAAATGAAAGCTATTTGAATGTGGCTAACAGCCTGCTGACCCTAAATTAATATCACCTCCCTCGCAATAGGCTGATTAGCTCAGACTCATCACCATGCTAATTGCTTTTCATATCTTACAAACATAAACCATGCAGAATGGACAAGTGAACACATGTCTGCTTATAAATAACTATTCAGACACTGAATGAGCCAAATTGTTGTGGTGGAAATGCAAGCGAGACACTTTTTGAATCAAACTGTCACTTTTTTTTTTCTATAAAAGCCTGAATATTTTGTGCCTCAGATGGAATATGAAAAGGATTTGGGACACCAAATTACCTTAAGTAAGTTTCCCTCTGCTTGCTTTTCATCTCATTGGAAAACATCCCAAACCTCTGGTTTCTACTTGGCATAAAAGAGCAAGAGTAAATCTTTTTGTGTGATTTGTCTGTTGAGACAGAGAAATAAGTAGAGACTGTATATTAGTCTATGAAGAGCAACTGGCTCGTTGCTTCTGTCCTAACAGTTCTCTTGTGTTCATAGCTTATCTGAATAGTGTATTAGCCAGGGATTCATGAGGCCTAGTTATTAAAGTAGACTGTGGCATAACTTCTGGAAAGAATCCTTACTTTACTGTTTCCCAATTCATAAATTGTGAATAAGGACACAGATTATTCCATCAAGAAATCTGAGAAGTACTCATGTACTGATGAAGAGAGGTACATATTAGAGAGAGGTATTATTATAATCATTATTTATGTCTTGGTTCACTGAACAATAATTGTTGGATAATATTTAGTGTATTTATGTATTAAGACAGGAAATTTTATAGATATCTTCAGAGGGCTGCTAGGTGCAGAACATTAGAAATAGAGTTTGAGGGAGTATATAAAATTAGATTAAAAAAAATGCCTACCTTGTTTCTCCTGAGGGGGTTTAGGTGCTTCCTACTCACTACTGAGTACAGCACATTCAAGATGAACAAAATTTGTGACAAAATGTTAGGTTCTGAGGGAGCATTGGAGATAGTAACATAGTGCATATTTAAGATAGAAATATTTGGACTCTTACTTAGGTAGAAAGATTAATAGATCCTGCTTAGATAGATAGGTGGCATTTGTATTGTACATGTATGCAGTCAGACCAGATTTGAGAATCTGGATCCTCTTGTAAATCTATCCCTGAAAGTGAATTCTCTAAGTCTGAAATAGGAAGTCTTTTCTCAAAATGATGATTGAATTCTCACAACTGTAATAATGCCAGAACAATATTTCTTTTCAGAACATCATCAATTATGAGCAAATATGTGAACTTCATGAGTGATACAATTGTATATAAAGCTGTGCAGAGGTGAAGCAGATAGTAGTTAATGTCTGTACAAAAGGAGACTGTCACAAAGAAAGTTTCTGAGACTCTTTACACACAATTACAGAATCACTGGAGTTGGAAGGGACCTCTAGAGATCATCCTGTCCAACTCCCCCCACAAAAGCAGGTTTGCCTGGAGCACATTACACGGGATTGCATCCAGGTAGGGTTTGAATATCTCCAGAGAACGAGACTCCACAACCTCCTTGGGCAGATTCTTCCAGTGTTTCATCACCCTCACAGTAAAGTTTTTCCTTATATTTAGTTGGAATCTCCAGTGTTCCAGCTTGTGCCCATTGCCCCTTGTCTTGTCACTAGGCGCCAGTGAAAAGAGTCCAGCTCCATCCTTCTTACACCCATCCTTTATATATTTATAGGCATTGATAAGGTCTCCTGTCAGTCTTCTCTTCTTGAGACTAAACAGTCCCAGTTCTCTCAACCTTTCCTTGTAATGGTGATACTCCAGTTCCCCAGTCATCTTCACTGTCCTCTGCTGTACTCTCTCTGGTAGTTTCCTGTCTCTCTTGAACTCAGGAGCCCAGAACTGGACACAGTATTCCAGATGTGGCCTTGCCAGAGCAGAATAGAGTGGGAGGATGACCTCCCTTGACCTACTGGCCACAGTTGTCTCAGTACACCCAAGGATACCATTGGCCTTATTGGCCCATGGTTTTCATCTCCACAGCTTTCAATCTCATATTTCTATTAGAGAAGAAAAAGCAAGAAGGAAAATCAGAAGAAAGAAATGGAGGATGCATTTTGGAACAGTATGTAATTTAGTAAAGATTGCCTTTATCTCCATATTAATAGTTTTTAACATGCCAAAACATTATTTTTTTGGCAAAAAGTAAAAAGGAAATCTAATAAATGAAGGTTGGGAGGGAAGAGGAACTGCTTGATTTCTGTAGAAATAGTGTGGTAACAGCTGTAGCACAGCGGAGTTCTTGTAAGTGTAGCGAGGAAAAGCTGCATCATTAATGGTAGAATATTTATCTTACGTTGTTCTCTGGGCTCTGAATATTATCTAAGTGCTTTGTGCCAAATGTAATAAAATTGCCAGGATTCTCATTATAGAAAGCATAAATTGCTGACAGCAAATACATTATGAAGGAAACTGTCAATTTGATAATTGTGCAGTCCTGACACTAAATTGCATAAAATATATGTATTTATGAATATGCTAACCCTCTAGACCATTTCCTGGTAGAGTAACTTTAAGACTGTGCACTGTGGATATTTTATTCTTTTTGTAATTTTTTATATTACAACATAGTCTGCAGAGATCACACGTTACAATATAGTTGAAAAGTATTATAAATAGGTGAGGATGCCACTGTTTGTCCAGGCGCAGTGAGATGCTTGTAATAATATCATTTTGGGAATTAAAAAATCATTTGAGCAATAAATGAACTTGAAATTCAAAAGAAATGGGAATCAGTAGACATAAGTTGGGTCTTTGTTAGAAACAAGTCAGCTGGTTTTACTGATGAAAAACATACTTCTCATATAAAACTTTTAAATGTTTTGAGTCATAAGCATCAAAGAAACACTGGCTAAAATCATTATATCAGCTTAATAGTAACAAGTACCTGTCTTTTACACGTTGAATTTAAAAAAAAAAAAAATCATTACATTTACGTATTTTGAAAAACAGCACTTGTATACTGTCAGTAAATTGGGCTTTGATATTTCCATCGGGAATTGTTCCTAACAATGAGAATTAAAACATAGTCAACCAATCTACCCTTTCTCAGTTTTAGGGTTCTTTACAAAAAAACATGATACAATTATCATGCATCAAATAAAATGATGTATTAGAAATAAACTTCCCCAAATATGAAGTCTGGGGAAGATGTGGATAGGATGGAGAGGAGGACAGAGGAAACAGAGAAAAGTTCTTCTTGGATATCAATGAATAGGTTCTGTGTTACTCAAGTTAACTTCCTAGTGACCAAGGAGGAATTCAAAAGGAACAGGATGAAAAAGAGAAGCCAGTGTTTCCATCTCACCAAAAGGGGAGAGGAGGGAGAGACACATAGAGGGTATACACCAAATATTTTGAGTACTGTCTTGGTTTGAGCTAGAACAGATATAATTCTGTTCAGTGACTTTACTTTTCATCTCAGTCTCTTCTACCTAACTGAACTTTCTGAAATTAATGGCATGTTTTTACAGACAGTGCCTGGTTCTAGCAGTGATAATGCTTCATGGTTAGAATTAGTACCAAGGATTGGTGTACAGACGGGGCACTGCTGGATCTTGTGTAACACTTTGGGGGCTGCAGAAAGTAAAAGGTGGCATCTTCAGGGAGGAACAGACAGGACAGGTGACCTTAAACTTACCATTGAGAGATTCCATCCCATATACATCATATTCAGAGTAAAGCTGAGGGATCACAAGGGTCAATATCTCTTCTTCAATGGCCAGTGTCCGAGGAGGACTCCATCCATTCTGCCTTCAACCCCAATCCACATGTTCCTGAATCCAGTTTCAGAATCCAGCTCCTGAATCTAGTTCCCAACTGCTGCTAAGTCCAGCCTGGAACTTCCCTAGTGCCTTCTCCACAGCATCAGTGTGTGATGTAATTGCCATCAGGGAGGTCTGGGTTGATACTGGGTTTGTATATATTTCATTTTATTGTTACTATTTTCATTACAACTGTTTTCTAATAGATAAATCTTTCTCCCTTGTTTAGTTTCTCTTCCTCTTTTGGGAGGAAGAGAAGTTAATATAGACCATCTGTCATTTGTTTAGTGGGTAGCCCAATCCTAACCCTTAAAAAGTACTTCCTAGTCCACTGTCATGGGTACTCCATCCATCTGCATGCTAGAGGGACATGCTTTCTCCATGTGTTTGCTCCTGTACATCAGTGGGAGCTGGAATATACTCCAGTCTCAGCTGAGTATACACCTCAGCTGAGTTATGCACCCTGGGCTGCCTGGTCTTAAAGTTAGCCAAGATGCTGGAGCAGAGAAGAAAGAATGAGATTTTGTGTATAATATAAACTGGTGCTTTTTTGAGTTAGCATTCCATTTTCAGCTTCACTTATGATGTTGAAATCAAGAAAATTACTCTGTTTTTCTAGTGTCCATATGTTTAGAATGACAGGTAACACTAGAAAGTCCAAATGTGTCAGGCAGAACTCAGTTCACGGCTAAAATGTCAAATATAGGTATCTACAGGTGAACTAGATGTCCAAGTTCCCATTACAATCAGTGAATATCTCACCAGTGGAGCCTCAGCTCATGGTACAGACTCTGTTGACTATACTGAATAACTCTTTTGAGTATGTGGCAGCTCAGATGCCTAGCACACATGTAAGGAGTTGAGTCTTACCCATAATAACTCACAAAAAAATAACAAATAAAAAATAACAAATTATAGTAGTATCTTTAAAAGTTTTATGCCTTTCTATAACATGGTCAGATGGCTAAAAAGCCAATTCCTGCCCTTAACATTTCAGCATGGGGTGGATCTTGAAGCTACATCTATGTAGATAAACTAAACATGCCCAGGAATGGTGATGGGCAGTGAAACCATCTGGTATGGTCTGACCTACCTCTTGTTAAGAAAATCTGTCAGTCTCCAAAACTTTCCTGTGCACATGGATGCTTGCATGTCAAGTGTCCACTGGGAATGGCAGAGATCTGCTCATCTCCTGCAAGATTCTGATCCCACACCATTGCTGAAAACCCTCTAGGACTTTTTCTGTTTTACAGGTGAGAAACATGTCACAGACCAATCTAAAAATGTATCCATATATCTGACTACACACCAGAGCCTGGGTATGTTTCTGGGCATTGTTTAATTTGTGTACTTATATTTTGTAGATAGTACCTCTCAACTATGTAACTTGCGGGTTTATCCTTTGAATCCAGCATGATACAGCTGGACTAAAAGAGTGTTATGGTGCTGTGAATAAAATGTAGCAGTACAGTTACAGACGAAGAAAAAAAAACAAACACAACATAAACAAGCATTAATCCAAGAAATCAAGAAATAAGGTTCATGTTGTTTTCTTTCCACCTTCCCACAGTTTATGATGATAATTCAGTATTGGTACAATGATGCAACAGTTCTCAGGATTTTCTAGTAATGTACAAAGAATGAGTGACATAGGAAGGTAAATGGTGCCATGGAAATGGAATTTAGATGTTGCCTTAAGCACGGTGATACCATAGTGTAGGACTAACAAAAGCATATATAATAATTCTATTAAATAAAGTGAGTGATTCTTTCATGAAAATATAAGCCATCTCAATTAATTTATGTTTGCCTATTTTACAACCCCCACCCCCAGAAATATCTGTCTTACAGGACATTCTACTGTCTTACAGTAGAATATGAGATTTTTTTATTCTATAGCATGGTGCCAACTGACTTTTACAGGTAACACATGGTGTTTTTTGTACTGTATTTTGATACATTCTCAAGTCAGATTTCTTCCCATTATTTTTGCTGTGTGTAATAGTTAGCTTTAAGTATGCTGAAAATCTCTCTCATCATTGACTTCAGTGCAAACTGAAATTATGACAGCAGATAAAAGAAAAAATTAAACTCAAATGATCCTATGCAGATAGCCTAGTCAAAGGAAAACAACTAGCTTTTGCAGTAAAATATGGATTAGTTGAATAGCAAGGATTTTTTTAATACTTGTGTTACAACTTCTCTTCAAATTACTTTAAGAGTAAGCAGATTGCTTCCCTTATTTCATTCTTTTTCTGAATGTTGCTTGAAGTGTTGCTGCTACCAACAGATTTTGGTGTCTACATGCTGAATCTAGTCTTTACATTGCAATGTCTTTATTATCTGGAGTATCTCTTGCTATATGTTTGAAATTCTTCACCTAGCTATTCAGATCTATAAATAGCATCATATGCATGAAATAAAATTCTGCATCCAAAATAATTTAATAGAATTTAAGTTTCTTTCCCTACTGGTTTTGAATGAGCTGTCACAGTATGATAGGATGCTTAGCCTAATGCCATCTTCTTTGCAATCCTTATATTTATGAGCCTGCAAGCTGGAGAGGGGCAGGCAGGAGGTGTAAGGGCATGAGCTGCCTTGGTCTGTAGGAGCAGCTGCTGCCTGAGTTTCAGTGCAGGCAGTGAGCAGCAGTACGAGGACAGGTGGGGTGAACACACAGCCCTTCCACAATCATTGCCCACTCCAGTCCATCTCAGTGCTGCTTTCAGTGAGCTCATCACAGCAGCTTTGGCAAGGAAGGCCTGAATAAACTCAGAAAGAGAAGCTCACAAGCTATATTTGAGGAGTACAGCTGTGAAAAGCTGAGGCAGAAAGACTGTCAGTTGCCTAAGATCAAGCCAGCAGCAAAACCAGTAAGTAGGACGCATAAGTTCCTGATTCAGAGCCTTCCTTCATTTCCCCAGATGCAGCCACTTCACTTTCTTCCTTTCTCTTCTTTTTCTTTTTCTTTTTCTTTTTCTTTTTCTTTTTCTTTTTCTTTTTCTTTTTCTTTTTCTTTTTCTTTTTC
>JANHFX010016961.1:24350-71616 GCA_027560015.1 Chloroceryle amazona | reverse complement strand
CCAGCTTTGCATTCTGAAAAACCCACAAATGTCCTTAAGAGATACCAGAATGACAGCCTAGGAGGCATATCCAATTGCATGGGTACATGGAAGCAAGATGCCCTGTACTGTCTGGCTGCTGTGACTTGACTCTGATGAGGTGAGAAGCTGACAGGTTATTTTATTCCCCCTGCCTTTTCATTCTAAGAAAAAAGGAGAGTTGAAACTTTTGTAGTGATGGACACATAATCTGTGGGGATTGACCTAATTTGATAATTCATTTTCAGCCAATCAGTTGGTTACTACCAGCCTGGGCTTGATTTCAGCAGGGCATCAGAAATTCAAATCTCAATATTCCATTTTCAGCTCGCTGACCTTTTCTGGTGGCCCTATTTATGGCCTTTTATAAACAAAGATACTGAATAAGCAAAATGGGCCCAACAGGAATCATTTGTTTTCCATTTGTAATGTAATTTTGAAGACTCTTATACAAACCTTTCTCATCCTTTCCCTGAAAATGCAGCCGTGACTGAACTGCTGCATGGTCATATGTAAATTCCTAGCAAAAAGTGAACGTTTATGGATGTCCTAAACAGTTAGTAAAATAAGATTGTGCAAAAAAGTGGATTCCAGTTGAAAAATACCATGTTCAAGGTAATGATACTGCCCAAATGTAACTGTAAATTCAACAATATGTTAGTTTCCTGCATATTTTGTGTCTGTGATTACCAGATCAAAATGAGGGCTCTGCCACTCTGCATTGCTATAGTTTAGCAAGTGATCGTGTGTCTGCTGAGCCTTAGTAAATGAACTTTACACCATTATACTATTAGAAAATACAGGCTAATTCCTGTACTTTTACCCCTGGATAGTTAAACCAGCAAAGTTCACATGCTTAAACTCATTAAAACATTTGATTAGGTATCTAAACTGTTATTATGAAGCACTTTTTTTTTTTTTTTTTTTTTTAATTTGTCACCTGTGTGAGTTCCTCCAAAGAGAAAACAGGATGTATTCCTGACCATGTATTGTTGCCAGGTCAGGAAAAGGCCAGGCTGACATCTATCCAAAGTACCTTTATTGTATTGCTGATACTGATACAGAAGTAGAAAGAGCCCATATCCATAATGTCAGCGACTTTGTCTCTGCATGAGTATTTGTCCATGTACAAATCTCAATGAGAAATTCTTCTAGTGAATAAGGTCTGGAAACTATTTTACTTCTCTAGCTCAGGTAGTATTATTAACACCTAAATGTGGAAGAAATTTACGTCATTCCCTCCTAGTGTTGCAGCTACAAACATAAATGCAGATAGCAAAGTGACCTTAGTAGCATCTTTGCTGAGAGCAAATATTTGTGTTCAGTTTCTCAGTTCCATTTTAACTAATCATGACAACCTTGCTTAAAGTCATTTTGTTTAAGCCCTCAACTGAGGAACTGAGGTGAAGAGCCCAGCCACCCAGCACTCCCTTTAGTCACCAGAGAAGTGGGCTGGACAGTGATTAATCCAGAGCTGCCTGCTCCTCTCCATTAACAGGAGTGTCCAGGCTCCAAGGTGCTTCAGCAAAAGGCCTATATTTGAGAAATTAATTGAAAATTCATCTCTTCTGGTGAGATTCAAAGAATGTTCACAGAATGTTTGGGGTTGGAAGGGACCTCCAGAGATCATCTATTCCAACCCCCTTGATTAGATTAGATTAGGCTAGATTAATCCAGCGAATTTTAGGATTAGGAACTGGCCTAGCATCTGTACACCTTTTTGCAACCTCTGAAATACTGATTCTGCCCACCCCGCAATAAACAGTTTATCATTTTGCTTTCCAGTTTCACTGGCCACACAGATAATTGATTATCCCTCACCTTCATTTCTGTGTGTGTTATGGGGAAAGTCCAAATAACCCAGCAGCTGCACAGGTTGTAGCTGAAAGTCACAACCAACAAACAGAAAGATCCACATGAGAGCCTGGTGTAATTTGCTTTAAAATGTTCCCTGTTTGTGTGTCTGTATCCTGAACAATCACAGAAATACATGGCATATAGTACACGGTTTCTAGAGCAACCAGAGAGGACCCGAGGAGAGTTGCACCCACTGCAGACTGCTAAATAACTGTGTTAGTGAGAAAGCTCTCTCTGGTGAGGTAGCTGGCAGAAGCCTTTTCTTTGTAATGCACAACCTTCCTGGAGCTGAAACTGCTTACAGGTCAGTTCCAAACAAATACCCTTTTCAAGTAAAAACTGGGGGAAAAAATGGAGATTTTCAATTGTTCAATTACCCCATTTTGACAATTTGAGAAGTTTCAGGTTTTCAGCTTGAACATGTATTGCTTCAGATATCTTTTAACTTGTGAAAAACGTCAAAACTGTATTGAATTATTTTGAAAACATAGAATTTTGTTTAATTTTAGACTCTTACTTAAAATATTTATTAATTTTAAATTAATTCTAAATTGGGAATTTTTAATTTATACTTGAAAATTTCTAAGGAAGGGAAAACAGTTTCTCTGCTGTTTCTAATTACTTGCAGGCCTTCATTAAAGACCTCATCATATAAATAACTCGGAAGAGAAAATAGTTGGGAGTACACATTCATGCACAAAATCTTCAGGTGATATTTAGCCTGTGACATATTACTTACACCTCAGTAGTGTTATGGATGAGACTGGAAGGAGAGGAGGAAGAAAAGAAAGGAAAGACTGGTGAGGGAGGGTTAAAAGGCAAAAGAAAAAACTAAAGCAGATCTCTGAAGGAGATGGAAAAAAAAGAGGGCTATGGGACAAGGTTAAAGATGAGAAAGATGAAAGGAAACAGATGAGAGAGCAAGACTTGCATTTCAAGTGCATTAGGGTGAGGATCAGTGTAGGAATTAATGAGGAATCACTGGAAAATACATTGTCTGAGGGATGGATCTGAGCCACCGAGAATAACTTCAGTAGTTGCCACAGGACGATGAAAACATCTTTGCCTGCTACACATGCTCCAGACCCATGATTCTTTCTGCAAAGGAACCATCATGTTGTGGTTATTGCTATTTTTGAGAGGGAAGAATGGTTTATTTAAAAGGTACTGGCTTAAATTGCCAAAAGGAATGTAGGTATTATATTTTATGTAATCACATTTACTAAACAAAAACAAAAATCATCATCTGTCAACAATTAAGTGTTCACAGAAATCCTCAACAAAATTGGCTTGTGTAGGAAAGAATACATCTGAGCCCTCCCTCTGCTCCTATTTCAACCTTTCACATACAGAAAATCCCATACACGTCCTGTCACTGGTCATATAGAGCTTCATCATCTAATGTCAGAAGGTCTTATTGAGGGTTTTCATGGCTGTAGCTACTAATATCTAATTTCAGTTTTCAGTGGAACTGCTGACCCTGCCCTCACATCCCAGCAGGGTCAGAGGTTTTTCAAACTAAATGTCTCCTACTGTGGTAGATCAGTGTAACAAAAGCAGTTGATCTCTATTATTAAAAGATCCTATTTATTGAACATTTGAAAGACAGGGACAGTGCTCAGACCTTTTGCCCTACCGTAAAACAAAGCTATAAAAACAGAATAAATTGCCAGGACCTGCTAGTAATAATGATGGTAAATCTGGTTGTGGTTTTTACCAACCAGTAAAGTAACTACAGTGTGAGCATATCTAGTTTTGACCTGAAAGTGGAAAGGCTACAAAATGTGTGTTCTGTCAAACATAATTTAATGTTAGAAATATCAGTCATTTTTAAGGCAAGTCTTAAAAGAAATGCTTTTCCTCAAACTACATTTGAAAGATTTTGAAAAGACTAATTTAATCTAGTCTGTTCCATTTTCCATGCATATGCAGAAGATAAAGAGAAAACAGGGAAATCCAGGGACATTTTTTTCTGTCTTTCCAGTAGAGGTTTAAGCCAAGTTTTCTGACCTCACTTTGGTCTCTTTTAAGTATGTTTTCTTACCATTTCTCCAGGTATTTTAATAGACTTAGTAAACATTTTACTTCTCTAACACCACAGTTAAGCCTTTGCAGCTATGAAAAATCATTCTAAGTGTGTTCCTGACATGCATTTTCTGTTTACTCTCAGACAGACTTCTTGGACCTCCTCAGGTGTCCACTGTGGATGCAGTTGCAAGTCCTTCCAAGAACTGTCACAGCAGCTGGAAGATGAATGAATAGAAAAGGCAGTTGTTGCATTTTACCTGGAGGGAGGAAAAAGGATGCATTCTTAAGAGCTGTAGAAGGGAAGAGCTAGAAGTTTTTCTGGGGTATCCAGAAGACTTTGGCTCAAAGAATAAGGGTCATTATTCATGATAACTAGCAAATAAATTCTTTAATATTCCCACTTTTTAATATAGAAGCTTTGGGATTCCTTTCACAGATCCTGAAAAGCAATAAAAGGTAAATGTCTCATTCAGTAGCTTGATAAAGTCATTTAGCTGTGAAAAGTCAAGGAAGAAAGGGCTTTTAGGAATTTCCTATCTGTTTGATGCACACAATCACATGGAACTGTGTCTTGTACACAATCTGTTATCACTGGCTTGTTCTTTTTGATCACAATCATTTGTTAATTTTGATAAGGAGAGATAGAATTAACTGAATTAGTCATTTAAATTCTAGAATGACTGAAAAGTGAATCTGCTTTAATACTCTACAGCATCATCCAGCACCTTTTTGCATTTATTGCTTGAAGAGGAGCAGGGAAGAAGTACTTGCAGATCTCTGGGGTAAAAGTGATAAGACAGCTCAGAAAGGCTTCCAAGGAGTAAAACGACACTGGCTGACTCAGAAAAGGCTGCTGTGGGGAACCAAAGCATTTCAGGGTGATCACCACAATATTGCTAAGGCAACCTGTGTTTTGTGGATGATTTTCAGCTGCTAAAAGCTGGGAGGTGGGAGGCGGTGCTATCAAAACCAAGATGATCCCCAACAGCTTCTGTGATCCCCTGCAATATATTTCATTTTACGCTTTTTTCCAGAATAGGACCTGAGGGATGCAGACAGCTTCCTCTCCTTGATTTAATATGCTGTGTGCCTGGCTACTCTCTCTGGAAGCTGAAGCCTGATTTCAAAGTCCTGATATCTGGAGCTATGCTATATAAAAGTGGACTGTCTGGATGAAAGCAAGAGGCCACGAATTCTTCAGTCTTGCTCTTCAGGGGGTGGGGAGAGTGATTGCTTAGTTTTAGCAGTCTTGGTAGTAACCTGAGCTAAGTAAAATGCTGGGATTCTTCAATATTTATTAATGTACTATATAAGAGAAATGTGTTTTTGTTTGGAAAGCCAAATAAATTGTCTCTCTTGGGCACAACTAAATATGAATAATGAATTCCTGAGTTATGAAACAGGCAGATGAAAATATTAAAAAAAAAAAAATAAGAGGCAGAGAACTGCATCATGGGCCACAGGAAAACCCATACTGTAAAGCCATTTCAATTTCTGTTTGCTGTGTCTGAAAATGGCATAGCAGACTAAGAAGGATGTCAAAAGATTTAGAATGGCTGTACATAATAAAATACTAAACAGATTGATTCCTCAGTTTGGAAAAGAGGGGACTGAGGCAGGGATATGATAGATGTCTACACAATTATAAGCAATATAGACATAGTGAATAGGAATTGAAGATCCATTATTTTTCACATCCAAAGAGCTAGGAGCACCTAATTAAATTATCGGGCATCCTGATAAACAAACAAAAAGGAAATTCTTTTTCAAACAAAGCATAATTAAATTGTGAGGTGCATTGGCACAGGATGCGGTAGAGGCTATCAATATAAATGGGCTCAGAGAAGATTAGATGAATCCATAGAGGATAGATCTATTGGTGGCTATTAAAAATGGTGATCTAGATTAAACTTGCATCTCAGGAAGTCCTTTAAGTACTGGTTGTGGGAAACTGGAAAGGTATTCTAAAGAATCTATGTACTTGTCCTTTGGCAAAATCTATATATTATATATTATATATCTATAAATCTCTATCTACATATTTGCCATATATAGTCCACTTTGGGGCACGTTAGAGCCAGCATACTGGGATGATAAGATCTTTGCCACATCCATCAGGAACACTTTTATGTGTGTGTGCATGAGAAAATAGAAGAATAAGAAAACCAGAGCCTGTGATGAGAAAAACAGAAGCAACTTAATTAAACAATTATTTCCTCTAACTGTTAATAGTTTTCACACACACCTCTTGCAAAGGAAACCTCAATAACCTTAAATGTCCTACAACCATCTTTAATTTTTACTTCAATCAGAAATTTCCCAGCCCTGCTGTGCTTCTCTGTGTTCGTTGCTTACCAGCTTGTTCTAAAATCAATGCACGAGAATATTGTATTTGACAGTAGCGCCATTTGGGCTATACATTTACAATAGTCAGTGAAACAGTTTCAAGACAAAGGCCCAACAATTAGTTTATTTATAATGTTGGTTAGAGAGGTCCCTATCTTAGTTTTAAGACTGGTCAACTAATTTTCACTGTCCCAAATAATCTTCAAGCTTGTCTAGGAAGTTAGCATGGGCAAGGGACCATTCTCAATAATAGTTTGGATGGAGCCAGCCTATTCTTGAAGATATGGCTAGATCATGCCATCTGGCCTCATGGCCAAAGAATGGGCCTTCGCCACAGTGAATTTACTATATAGAGGTAATATTGATTGGATGTAATCTCTTGGAGATTGGGAGAGAAAAGGAATAGGTTTGCCACAAGTGATTTTGACCACCTGGGGAAATTCCAAACCAAGCCAATTATCTGACTCCCAGGAAGGGTGAGGGGGCCATAACAGCACCCAGATGTGCATACATTTGGTCATATTTCCTTAGGTCAGGATCGGCCTAATGACAGTTCTCAGTGACACATACCCTGTAGCAGACTGGGGATGTCTTTGGCTAGGGTCAAAAGCCACCTGATAGAAATGCTTTAATTGGATAACAGACTTTGAGATATAGGAGATATCTCTTCTAGATCTCTAAGTATCTCTAGTCTGGAAGAGATGTTTTGGTCTTTTCAGATCATGGAGTGATATGGTAAGAGTCCTATATTCATAATCTGGCCACATTCTATGCTCTGTAATTATGTGATCAAAAGAAGTTTCACCTTCTGTTTAATCCAGACATTTTAGGGTCTGTGTTGGTTTTTTTTTTTTGTCTGGTGTCAGAGTTAGTATGTCAGGTGCTATGTAAGACAGAACTAAAAGAACTACCATCGTGAGCTTGCAAGCTGAAAGAAAAACACACATAATAAAAATCATTGGGAGATCCAGAGTAGACCAATAATAAATGAATTAAAATCCAGTGAACGGAGAAGTTTAGTATCAGTTGTAGTTCAGTCTTACTCTTGTATTGTGACAGAGAAGGCAGTTAATTGATTGTAAGTCTTGCTGATGTGAGCCTTTGTAAGTATGTGAGCAAGAAGTCCACTGAGACTGGGGTCTCTTTTGTGGATGAATAGCTTTTGAAGGAAGTATGATTATGAGATGGAAACAGCATACCTGGTTATTAAAGGCAGAATGAATGCTTAAAAAATGAGGGCCACTATAGAGGCATGTCTTGATGCAAAGCTTTGCAGATGTAGAAAGAGAATTAAACTGTTAGGTCAGGATCAGAGAATAGATGAGAGGTTACAACTGAGATGATAAAATTTGAAGGATAGGTGAAGTGAGGAGAAGCAGTGATAGCACACAGTTTCTGTGCAGTGACTGTCCAAATGCTCACTTGGACCGCAGGAAGACAGGAACAGGAGACAAGAGAGCATGTGTCCTTTAGCTTGTACAGAAACTTAACTTCCCTGATGCAGTACCCAGAGTAATAGCTTACTGACCTACAATCCAGTACCAGGTGCAAAATTAACCAAATTGACCCCCAGAACATTAGCTGCATGTCCTTTACCCAAGTTTTACATGGATATTTTTCTGTGGCCTTCAGCAGTTTTATTTTGGATTTACATTGGTTTGTAACCTATTCTCTAGACACAGAAGACTGAGTAGATGCAGTCATGTACTTATAACTCCTCTGTACTTATAACTCCTCGGGAACACGCCCCATGCCTGAGCAGCAGTATCAGTCATCCCTACAACAGCATGTGCCCTCGCTCAGATTTGGCCCATGCCAATCAGCACTTCCCTAGGTAGGGCACACTCCTGACAGACATCCATCCTGTTCTGAGGACAAGCCATGCCATGCCAGCTTGATCTCAAGTGCTAGACAATGTAATTTCCCATTGTAGTGGGACCATGTGGCTACATGTAATACCCTTAGGGTTGAATGATATGTCTGGATCTGTCAAGCTGTTTCCAGCTCAGAAATATCTCCTAATGTTTCCAAGCTTAAGTCTGGAGAACGTCAGCTGTGAAAGGCTCCCATCACAGTCTTGAGTGTTGCCTGTGCAGTGAAGCACTGGAATGCATGACAGATCCATGACATTTTTAAAGAAGAAAATGAGATACTAGGTGTAAATGACAGTTTGTACTCTCCTGTTTATGCAGATCACAGCATAATTTTACTATACATATAGCTTCCACAGAAGCAGACATCTTTGCTCTCTCTAAGCCTAATATTTTTTGTCTTGCTTTTGAGCCCAGTTGAGAGTGAAGACTTCTCCCCCTATTTTTTAGTTTCGGTTTCAGAGGTAGGTCTTTGCTTTCTCCTTAGGCCAGTTTGTGATGCAGTAGTTTGTTTCCTGAGAAGGGATTTTAACAAGTAATCATATCCCCTGTCTGTGGACTGTGTATTCCATACATTGTTTAAATCCTTAAATTGTAAATTATCCTGTTTTCATAAACTCACCTGTCTTTGCAATTCATCACCCATTGAAACATTTCATGTTAAGATTTTTCCTCTGTGTCCACAGGTGTAGAATGTTCTACCAGTTGGCCCATCTGAGCAAAGGGCAAGCTGAAACACTGTGAATGCATGAGATAGAGGAGGTGAATGACATAAAATGAATGCACACATTTTATGACACTGGAATTTCAGCACATGCAGAGTTCTGTGATAATCTCCCTGACTTCATTACCATGAGATATGAAGGTTGCTGCTGCGTTCATGAATAACAAATATGCTTTTCATTTCTATAGTCAATAAAAAAAAAAACAAACCAGTAATTTCTAGGAAAAATGTAAACTGAACAAACAAAGACCATATATGTCTGTTGATGAAGGAATAATATGACTTTGAAGTACAGTTCAACCTCACACAAAGATTGTCTTTTTAATACTGCAAGAGCCACTGAGACTTTAGATTAATTTATACTTCTTAAGTGCAGAATACAGAAATGTAATCTCTTCAAGGACTGGTGCCTTGGTACAGTAGCCTTTTGAAAAGACAGTCTAAACAATGCATTAGTGATGTGAATAGGTATAGTCATAAAATATAAAGAAATAAGAAGTCTTCATTCTTAGAAAGTAAACTAATCACTAAGAGCTACTCATATCCCTCACACAGATTCATATATCTAAGGGAATCACAAAGGAACTCTAAATTCCATTGAATCATTTGCAGTTGACCCTATTCAAAACAGAATATAGCTTTTTTGCAGGATAGAAATTATAACATTTTTGTGCTTTCTATAGGCTGTTCTAGACAGCAGGCTTACTGACACTAACAAATGTATTCATATAGGATAGCTATGAGAAATAAATTAATTCTAATCCTAATTCTCCCAGATAATTGAGGTGGAAAGAGATTAACTAAATTGTCCACATTTGCACAGGAATTCTTATGGCAAAGTCAGAATCTCATTTATGGAAGCTTGCATGACCTTTCCCTTTCATTTTGAAAAGGAAATCTATTTCCTTCTTTTTATTTTTTCTCAAACACACCAAACGCATAAGCTTTTAGTCTACTTTAGCCGACCCCTAAAATTTTAGCCTAATTTTGGGCAGAACTTGTGAGAATATTGCTGACTTCTTGAAAGGGATAAATAATGTTATGCATTTTATTCCTTTGGATCATTCTAGAAGTGATTATGAATATATGTATATGGTACAACTTTGGAATATATTAGTAGCTTCTTTTTCAAAAATGCAAAACTGTTTCAGTGTAAATCTTCTTTATTAAAAAGTTAACAGTATGATCTCCTAATTACTCACATGAATGTAAAGAATACTTCAGAATATTTTTGTTATAACTTCCATTTGATTTGTTACTCCTGTGAAACTAAATTAGAGGACAGGCATGTGAGTTATACAATATGGACAGATCATGTGAGCAAAATCTCCATGGAAACTGCCTAATTTGTGCTTTTATTTAATTAGAGTTGTCCATTACCTCTCCAAATTAAATTTAATTTAAATTCATATGCCAGTCATTTTTTAAATTGTGTATGACTCTTTATCCATCACAACGAGATCTCTAGTAGGCTGTATTTTAGCAGAGTGAGTTTATTTAGCAATTGAGTTTATAAACAAGATGTTTATTTGACAGCTCAGTTTATCCAACATTTTTAACATCCTCAGGACTTATTTTCTATGCAGTATCTGTGCTATACTGCCCATTGTTACTAATTCTATATTAATAACCTCACAGATTGTCAAAACTGGGAACAATTGTTTGAGAGTATCCACTTGAGTGTATTCACTCATTTCACTTGCTGTGAGATACTTGGGAAGAAAATCACAGTACTACTAAAAAGTGCAGCCAAGACCAAGGAATATACAAAATGCACATCTTTGTTAAATGGAACATTGAAACAGGCAAAATGTTGTGTCTGTTCTAAGTTGAACCACAAAAAATAGCTTGTCTGACACAGGGATCGAGGTGCTCTGAAGAAAAGTCTGAGTTGGTTTAAATTTATGTGAATACCTCCTGAAAATATGAGGAGCATGATCTGATGTGAATTGTTTAGAAGTCATCAGTTCTCAGTCGTGCACTTCAGATACATGGTCTGCAATACCTGATTTTGTCTTTAAAGAATTGCTGGTTGAACTTACAGTGAGAGGCTATGGAATACTTCATTCTTTCACTGTTATTTTGAGGTGTCTGTGCTTGTAACATACACAGATGGTAAGAGGGAGTACAGTGGAAGGCTGTATATACTCAAGCAACTTCCACTCAGCTGAGATGCCAGCAAATACGGATAGCAGGGCAAAAACATTTTAAAAAGCCCTTAAAAGATAGTAGTGTGTACTTACATGAAAAATGTTACTGTGATATTTTGTATGCTAATCTATGTATTCTCAAACCAATCTTTCATCTTTGGAAGTGTTATTGACCCAGTTTTCAATATGCAGCTCTGTGTTAGAAATGTCTGAGCTAGGTGCCAGGTCCAAATTAATTTGTATGCCAGTATGACAAGACTGCAATACAGAGGCAACAAGCTGCAATTCTGAAATAGATTTAGTCAGGGGAGCTAAGAGCTGCACTCAGGCCATTTAGCAGGTCTCTGCCTACTTCACAGCATTCTTATGGCATAGACATATCATCTGAACTTCAGTACTTTCCAGAATTACAGAAGCTGTCTGGCACAAAAGTAAATGTTATTGACAGGAGAAAGCCAGCATCACAGCATTATCAGAGCTCAGAATTGAAATAATTGTGAATAAAAGGCAAAGAAAGTGGCCTGAGAATCATGTGTGGTATTATCATCATCAGAGGCAGGAAGTGCTAAAGGTAGGACTGGAGGACTGACAATGATTCTTCCTGGAATAAATACATGAAGGCTAAAAGGCAGTAGAATTTAATGTGACTAAGCAAAGCTAAAAAGAAAAATGTTAAATGTTAAAAAAAAAAGTCTTCTATGAATATTATGAGACTAGAGATGTGAAAACATCTGACAAAATTAAAAAAAAAACAAAATAGAATAGCATAATACTAGAACAGCTGGCAAAGAGGAATTAATACTTCAGCTGATAGCACCTCAACAGCCTCACAGTATCAGAGGTACTGAACAGTAATAGGTATCACTGAGTGGTTTTAAAAAATAGCGGAGAATTTGTCTGGGTATACAAAAATGTCAGAGATGTTAAATAGCTACTTTGTTTCTGTCTTTTCAGAAGAAGAGGGTGGCGATCTGCTCAAGTCGAGCTTCAGTTTTCCAGGGACGCCAGAGGAGGAGCTAGGTACAGATACCATCTCTCAGATAACTTGTACTGACTACTTGTGCATCCAGAGGCTGGGTGCAGCCATGGGAGTGAGGAGAGCGGGAGGCTGCTCTGCAGTACAGCCTTTCTTCAGCCACAAAGCCCACAGCAGGCATGGCACCAGGCGGGGTTAATGAGAATGGCCAAAAAAACTTCACAGTCCAATCCTTCTGGGAATTTCTCACCTGCTATATAAGGTTAGAGAATTGAAAGCAAAAACCACCAGATTTGGGCATCCAGGCAACCAAGAATTCAAAAAAGGTTTTCAAGGAAATTATCAACTTTCCTTCTTTTGTCTTTTTCTTTTTGTCTTACCCCTCGGTGAACATAACCGTTGCAGAAAGAACATTGAACATTACCTTTTAAATTTTAAAAAATAACAGAGGCAAAAAGAAATCAGAAACTCATAGAGACCATAAGTCAAATCTTGATACCTCTGTCTCACAAAGCTAGTAGTAAAATGTCTCACTGGCTTCAGAGTAGCTAGATTTAAACCTTTTAGATTGTGCAGAATTGAGTTTCTGTTCCTGGAATTTCATATACAGATTGTCACTGGTTTATGAGAAATCTGTCAAAATTTTGATTTATATGCAATTATTCACATGGTTATTTTTTGGAAGAGAAATTTAGAAAGTGCTTTCTGTGTGTTTGTTGTCCCTTTATTCAAAACCAGCATACCTGCATTTCAGACATTAGTGTAACAGTATTTTTCTGCTTTTATGCAAATGCTCATGTTAATACATTGCAACACTTTATTTTGTGTTATTAGGATACTTTTTGTATTTGACAAGAATGTCATAATCTCTCACCCTGACCTCATTGTTATGCATTGATAGAAAAATAAAGCATAGTTGCAATATTAATTAAAAAACAAAACAAATCAGTTTTAACACGGAGCATGAAGTCAGGCAGGGGATGTCATTATGTTTAAATAATCTCTCAAAACAGGGTTTTCTAAAACAAATACTCCTGCCATTCAGTTACACTCAAGTCAGGGAGTTCCTTAAACAGTTTAAAAATGTGTGTATTGGCTTTGTCTGTCCACTAATATTAAAAAAACAGCAGAAAGTTCCAAAGGTCAGACAGAAGGACATGTTAAGGAAGAGACAGAAGAACCTTCAGACAGTTTCTGTATTAAACTAGTGTGAGCGGGAAGATACAATTAACCATGAGGCTCCCTAGGAATCTTGCAAGTGAAACCCATGGTGGAGCTATGGAATGAGCACATCTCTCAGCCTTCTTGGACAGTTGGGGGTTTTTTGCCCTGCTGCCCCATTTTACAGCACACAGGAAGGAGTTCACATGCCCTGGGGTGGAATTCATCTCATCTAATGGTTGGAAAGTAATTCAGATACAGATGTCTAAACTGTAGATATCTTGACTTTCTTTAGTGTCAATGAAGAGTGATAGACTTTTCTAGGACATAACAGATTTGGCCTACTTTAGAAGCTTAACATAGGGTGAGATGTATCATGCCCTAGAAGTATGTAAAAATTGTTCTTCTTCCCATTTGGTTGGGAACGAACTGTAGGATTTCTGAAGACAGAGTGGATGATGTATAAGTCAATAGTATTAAATGTTAGGTGTGTCTACAGGAGTAAGGACCCTCATATGAAATGGGTGATCAAAGATTAACACAAATATATGTGCTAAACTGATCAATCATCCACCACTATGATTAGGAATAAGATGGGGGGATAGTCAATAAAAATGAGGAACAGGAAAATAAAAAGAATAAAATCACAGACTGCAAAGAAACAGCTGCTTTCAAAAACTTCAGCTATTTACAGCCAGAGGACTGGAGAAAAAAAAAAAAATGCTAAAAGGAAGGAAAGATCTGTCCTTGCTCCTAGTTTTTGGGTCCCTATTGGAGTCCTCTGAAAGGAGATACCAAATATCACTGACTTTAATATTTTCAGAAGGAAATCCCATCCTCTTGACAGCTGCCAAACTGTAGATGACCAAAATACATGGCCTGGATCAGTAATGTGGAAACAGGTGATGTGCCATTCTGCTGTAGAACTGTTGTAAAACAAGAAGCAGCATAATATGGAGGATGTAAATTAGGAAGACCTTTATAAAAGTTTTAGGGTAGTCAGTCAAGTTCAGTGTAGGCAAGCTCTGTAGTTACAGCTGTGCTAGTGATTAATGTCTCTACAGGAAGCTGGGATATGTCTGTCTGTCCCCCCAAATTATTAGATATTTCTCAGTCTCCATTTTTGTTGTTGCACTCGTATAAAGTTAAATATTAATTGGAGATAAATCTGAACTCTAATCACTGGGATATAGAAATAAGCTCTCTCTCCCACACCCTCATCCCCCCCTCAGCCCCCCTCTCCCACTGACTATATAATTATTTTCTATGAAAAGCCTCAGTCTGAAGAACTGCTAGACATTCATTCCTGGAAAAAATCACAGAAAGGGCTTTCCTTGAGAAGTAAAATAATTTCCCTAAGTCAAGGTAGAGTAGAGATTATATTCTTTAAGGTAGCTCTAACTGCAGGACCATTCATTATTCTAGACTCACTGTCTCAAGGAGCTTCAAGTTACAATCTCTCTGGTACTGAAAAATTTCTGGCTCCAGGCCCTTATTTATAAAATGGGTTTAATATTTCCTAGTGATGTTTCAGGGCTTTGGTGAGGATTAATTAATGTTTGCACAGTATCTCACTGGAGTGAAAATGCTGAATAGTCACTAAATAATATTATTAATACAATAATCCACTGCTTTAATTGGGAAAAGGTATCAGGGGATGGGACTGATTTCAACTCTTTTACATTATTGATTCTATAAAAGGCCTCATTAGTTAAAACAGGCAGAAATGCAATGGGTTTCTTTAAAAAAAATCTTCCCCAAGAATTTATAGTCTTTTCAGAACAATATTTCATAGCTTTTCCATTACCATTTATTTGTTAACAGAGTTCTGGGTGATAGGTATTGTCATGGTTGCAAGATTCACACTCACACCAAAAATTCCTATTCTTTTCACCAGGAATATCTCAAATAAGCAACCCAATAAAGGTAGCAGGGCATGATGGTAGGAGCAAGAGATCTGATATGTGTGATCTCAGGCAACTCAAGTCTCATGGAAAAGAGAGTTCTTCCAATTCCAGGCATTCATCTAGTTGGTGGTTTTAAACTCTGAACAATATTAATATATTAAAAATTAAATATTTTTCTGAACTTACTCTTTTCTATGAAAACTGGTGACTTCTCACAGTCTTATTTACTTCAGGCATGTAGAGGGTAAAGCAACAATTTGCTTTGGGTGTCAAAACCAAATAGTGCAATCTTAAGAAGAAACATGACAATGTGCCAGGTTTAAATGACATTCAAATAGTAAAAGAAACCTGAGCAGGGAACATGGGCTGAAGTTTTCCTTAAATATAGATTTTATCAGGTAGTGCATTCAGCGTAAAGAAGCAAAAATAGATTATTGAAAAATTATTTTAACTCCTGCCACTTCTAATCTGAAGAAAAGAAAGAGAACTCACAATAAAGGCTTTTTGTTTCAGTAAATTACTGTTTTCTCTTTGGGAAAGGATATTGAGTTGAAGTTAAGAAAAAGCTCAAAACCTATAGAATAGGTTGCAATTACCAACAATGCTCTTAACCTGTGCCAGTTGAAAAGTAAACTGTAAGGGCATTTAAGGGCAGGTTACAAAATTATTTTTTTTTATTTCACAATTGATGCAGTCGTGCTTTTGATTAATTGGTACAGTTCAAGTGTCAGACAGCAATTCATGGTTATTCAATCACTGTTGATTGCATGATCATGCCTTTATGACCTTATGTGTTGAAAGGAAGAAAGGATATAACTGTTCTTGAAATTAAATAAAAAATTAAATAAGGGCCTGACTTTTCAGTCTGTCTGTCTTCCTACATAATTATCCAGCCTTCCTCAGTGCAGTCAGTGTGCACTTTTCCTGGTTTTCAGCTTCATGTAACAGGCACAGCAGGACAGACAAGGGGTCTGCAGGTGGTGCTTAGCTCTCCTCTGTGCCAGAAATTTGGTCCACTGTCCCCCCAAGCATCCAGGGATGGTTAGACAGCTGTAGACTTTGACTGGAGCTGGTGGGACTTCAGTTGTGGCTTGGCCACACAGAATAAATTGCTACAGCAGCAGTTACCCTGTAATTAGCAGGCACAGTAACAAATACTTTATTTTAAATTCTTAGATGGGCATTATCCCAGATACTGAACATTCTGGAGCTTTCTCACATTAACTTTTAGAGGTACAGAAGTTATTTTTGGTTTTGTGCTATGGGAAACTGAGGGAGGGAGACTACATGAGATATCCATCTTTTACCCCATTAGGCAAAGTCAAGCCTCTCAGGGGGCACTGTCATCCATCTCCATAGCCTTATCCTGGACCATTAAAAAAAATTAATGGCTGGACAGGTAATCTTGTTTGCAGATTTCCCAAATTAATACTATAAGCACAGGACTATCTTTCTTTCATATAATAAAAAAACATAGATGATTGGTTTGATTTGGAAATATAGAAGTCTCTTAAATGTACAAGAGGTTTTAAATACAAGATGCCCTGACATGTCTCTTTGTTACTGTTTTATTTGCTTACTCTGACTAGCTGAACAGATACTGAAAAAAAAAAAAGTCCTATTTTTGTTGTTGTTCCATAATACCTCCAAATAATTAGACTTTACACTTCAAATCCTTCCTTTCCCTGTACCCAGAACCTGCAGTGTAGAGGTTTACTGATGTGATGATCAAGACCACAGAAAATGTTAATGAAATAATGGGGAATGTTTTTCCAGGAAATAAATTTTGAACTTTAAATTCCTTTTAGGTATGCTTGAGAGCTTATTCTGTGAGTTACTTTGAATCATAAAACAAAGTCATGTCATATGGCCTGAGCACCATATAAGGGCAAGCTAACCATCCTGCATTTTAATTGTAGGCCTTTGGCAACAAATGCTTACTAGCAATCAGCAGACCAGAGGCTATTTCTAAAAATTAAACACCTCATAATGTCAGATAACTCTGCAGAAATCCCATTAGGCCCAAGGTCAATTCACAAACAGCAGATATTTGTAATGATGTAAGATTAATCAAATAGGATATTTGTAATGATGTAAGATTAATCAAATAGGTTATTTCTTATGAATTATTCATCCATTTCTACTACAAAATACAAAGAGGCTTACGCATATGTTACTTTGCCAAGAAGAAAATACTTTTGTTTTAAATGATTTGTGCATTCTCACAGGGTTGTCCAGCTGAGGATGCTTCTAAGTTCAGTGCAGAAGAAACAGTTTTTTCCAGGTTGGGAAGTTTCACCCCATTGTTTGACTACATCTGGACTACTGATTCCAGTGTTTGTACTAGAAGGAAAGACATTTCCAAGGAAAAGGAGAGAGAGTGAAGATGAAGTGGGGAGAAGGTGAAACAGCTTGAGTTAAATTTCACACATGGAATGTGGGATGTTAGTACAGGAGGGATGTTTTTGTCTCCCTTGTGCCCTGCTGACCTCTGTAACACTTGGGTGCATTGTTGGTTCAGAACATTTACTTTCCTGTAGAGAGTGCAATGGCTGAAATGGAAATGAGAGACTCACTCATCCGGCCGCTTTGCCATGCCTGCCTTCTTTCCTGTCTTCATTGTATTGTCTCCTTCTGAAAGGATAAATTGTATTCCCCTGATGTGCAGCTTAAATGATGTGCTGTCCATTTCCCTAGAAAAACAAAAAGTTACCATGCGCTACCCCAACATTCATTATAGGTTGCTTAGGTTCTATCAAGGACAGGAAAATTTGTATTGGTACAAACAGGCTGGTGGGGGTACTTCCAGTGCAGCAGGATAAACATCAGCAAATATTGCTACTACAGTCCAGGCTTTCACTGGGGAGTTCTATTGTCACATGTCACCGTGAATTTCTTGTACAACTCCTTTTGGTTTTCCCACCTTTTTACAAAGTACTTTTGCTTCATAAATAATCAGAAGGCAGCATAAGAAGATGTCTGTCTTAACCTTGCCAAGGGTGTGGGTGTGGGTGCTTACACCACCACCTTGTCCCAGGAGCAGGGTTCACAGTTTGACCCTTCACTGCCACATGGAAAATCTGGGTGCTAATGGTTGCAGGAAAAGGCAATTAATGTTTGCAGTGTTTATCACAGATCTAAAACAGAGCTCAGACAGGCAGAAAAGAGATGGCACCCTGATTTGAAAATTCCCAGTCTGATGGTTGTGGAAAGAAGGAGATTCTCTGCCTGCTACTATGGCAACGAGCTGATAAAGGAATTGTAACCAGGCTGTTTATTCCTCCTGCACCCCATAGGAAAATCAGGGTGAGACCTTCTCTATCTCAGTGGGTTGAGCTGAGCAGAAAAGTTCACAATACAATGACAAAGCAGCAAGAGGCAGCACTGAGGGTGTACAGCTGAGCAGATAATGATGAACTCCAAAAACTAAAAGAAATCATTGTTTTGGGCCAGACCAAGGCTGAAACTCTGAAATTCTTGGTGAATCAAAAGGCTTCAAAGAACTGATGCTGAAGCAAACAGAAAACCAATTCATTTTCTTCATATCTGACAGTTTTTATACTATATTGAATGTTGGGGTTTTTTTAAAAAAATAAAGGGGATTTTGAAATAGAAAGTTATTTTTAGTTAAGCAGCCATATATTCTGTAGTAATAATCAACACTCTGGAGAATCAGTGCTTAGATTATTTATTTCCTAGAAGAGCACTCTATAAAATAAACAAATATTTAAAATATATCCATGTTTTAAAGAAATAATGAAAGGCAATTTTAAAGGAATGTATGATAAACATTTTGTAGAGATACAGAATCATTAGTTCTTGCAGTTCCCTCAGTATTAGAGAATAATTCCTCTGTGATATATCATCATAAGTAGAGGACAAATTCAAAAGAATTCCAGAAACATAAACAAACCAAAATTCATTAAGGGACTAAATTCATAAATATCAGCATTATTCCTTTCATTTTATTTTCATTTAATAATCAGTGATAAGTATTTCTTATTAATAAATAAACATTGGACATTTGGTAGTTCCATTCAGCTGAAGTGTTGGTCCAAGTGGTTTGGATCTTTGGGATTAAATCTTGTCCTCTGTGCTATCAATAGCAGCATTTCAGCAGAAACAGTTTCACCCTTCCATGCCATCATTTCCCTGACTGGGGACCCTTCCAGGCTTCTAACACATTTATTCCAGTCCAGCATGAATTACAATTTCTGTAAAATGTAGCTCTGATTAGAAGTGATCCTCCTCAAGTAACAACAGGATCCATAGGGAACCTGACCAAGAAGTTTAGAATTAACCCCAACCCCAATGAAATTAATGGGAGATCTCTCATTGCCATCTATGTGACAAGAATTTCCCCTATACTTCTAGAATCATGTGTAGATACCTCTGTTTATCTTTGAGCTGTACGACCCGATTAGTTTGGCTTTCAATTGCTGAGAAAATTGTGGCAGTTTTAATGACACTGAGGGAAACTGATTGTCTCCTGTATTTGACCTAGTAACTGCAAGCAGAAAAATTTTTTCCTTTAGGAAAAGAAGTCCATAAAGCAAGGCACAATGAGGAACACAAGAAGTATAATGGTACTGGGCTAGTTTTTCTGGTCTGTATTTGGAATCACTCTAACCAATTTTCTTATATTTGTTCAATGATATTCACATAGTGAAGCCCTGGTTGACTCTGAACAGCTGTATTTCTCTAGAAAAAAAGTTTATGTGTTAGTTAGTTTAGGTCAATCTAATACTACAGTCCAGGTGCTCCTCCTTCCACCCATAGGATGTGAGATCATCAGTCCTCAAATACTGTTTCCACATTTCTCCTTTTTCACATATGACATGCCCCATTCTCCATGACAGGCAGTTGGTGTTGTGACCTTGCTTTACGGTCCCAGCTTTCCCCAGTGATCAGAGTTCGCTGTGTTTTTCTTCCTTCCAGTATACTGTACTATGTGTCCCCTGAAATTCAAAACCCCATCTCTCAACTTACCACCACAAAGATCCCATTCTCACTCACTGAGAGTTATTCTGCAGTCCTTGTACTATATACCCTTTCCTCCAATCACTCTTATTTATCTCAGAAATAAATCCCTTGGGGTGTTGGATTGCCAGCCTACTAATCTCTATTTGAAAGATGGATGGAGCTGAAGTCCGAGAATTGTTGTGCTGAACAGTATGATTGGGTGCCATCAAATATTTGTTCCACCTGCAGACATCTGCGTCAGTGCTCAAAACTGTGACTGTATTTAATAGATGGCAGCAGTCCACATGCTCTTTACTTCTCCCTTAGGGTTTTCTGACTTTGCTCCAATTTGGTATCCAAATTGGCTCTTCTGGTCACAGATGCTGTTTTAGGAATAGAATTTGCATGTCCATTTTTATCTAACATGCGAGTCATTAAAACATCTTACCTTTGGTCATTATTTATCGTTTGCTTCCACTGAATTAGCTTGGGCTGTCAAATCACTTTCCACGTTTTAGCTTTAAACATGTGCTTCAGATCACCTAAATTTATATATTTATGATGTTTTCTGAAACGGAACTTGTTATCCATAGCTTTCACTGTAGTCAGCAGAGATGTACGTGAAAGGTGGTATTCATCTGACGTACTTTTAGATATGTACCTAAGGCTGAGATGAATCATACCAGTTTCTCACACTCCAAAATAAAACCACATCCAGATGGTGTATTTGTAACAATCTTTGGCCTGTGTTATTCTTGAAATTGTATCTATATATAGGTTGGAAGAGTCCTGTTTACATAGTATGAAACTATAACAGCAACAGTTTAACTGTATGAACTGATCAAATCCTCTGGTTTCATTTAGTCTACTCATATAAATGCAGCCATACGTGCCCACCACAAGAACCACTCAGGATCCTGAACAGAGAGGTATTTCATTTTCAGGCTTAAGTGTCAGAACAAGACAGGAATCCACACGCAGCCCATGGCTGGTGTTTGTTTGACAGCCTTAGGCATTTTGGGGTTTGGCTTTAGGTCCTCAGAACTGCCTACTTCTCCCTTTTGACTGTTCAGGAGGAGTGGGTACATAAAGTACCTTGTTGTAATAGTCCCAAGAGAGAAGATGTTCCTTACTTTTGAGGGGATGCTACCCCTCAAAGTTATCTCAAGTAAGAGGCCTGACATGTTAGATAGACATTCACAGTGAGGTGAATGCACTGCATGTGGTGCAAACACATGAATTCAGTCATGGAAAATACAAGTCATCTACTAAAACTAGAGGTTAAAGTTAGGTAGTCACCCAATCTTTGTAATTTCATGTAAATTTTATAAAAGGTGTTGGGAATTTCATGAGACCAGAATAGTAGCTTAAAGCTTTTCCAGATTTTCATTCTTGCACCTGGCATGAAGTTAGTCACTCTTCTCAATCCCTGGAAATACTAATTTTCAAGGTTAGAATAAAACAAATAAAAATACTATAACACATTAATGAAGTGCTCATCTAATGCTACTTACTGCAGTCCTTGAGCAGACAAATCTCCCGCTAAAACATTTTATTTATGCATCTTAATATTTAATATGTACTTATGTGATTAATGTACTTGTTTTTATATGATTTAATATTTGTATTAATTATAGGTTAAACTGTGAGTATATTTTTTTTCTAATACATTGCAGCATTAATTGAACTGAGTGAAACAGCACAATGCAGCAGTCTTGTTTTCTCTACCACATCTTCTTAAAAACTAGATTAGGTATCTCTTTCCAGCAATGCATTTTACTGGTTGCACTAAGAAAAAGGGCTGTTTCTTCTCCACTGGCAACACCACAAAAGTTTTGGAGGGGTAGGCAATTTACCAAGCTTTATAAGGTTAAAACAATTCAACCTAATTTCTCAATAGAGAAAGAAGTGCTTTGCAATAAATAAATAAGTAAAAGCAAAAATCAAGCACCATTTAGTAGTTCCAGTAATTATTATTATGCTCTGAAAACTTGTTTTCAGCATGTAACACACAGAAAGATTTGTAGAGACATGAACTTCTTTTGAATATCACAGAGGTCTACAGTGGTTTTACACTGATTGTCTTTAGCAAAGAGCAGTGTTCCAGGAACTCTAGAGATGCACAGCCATTATTTTTCATTGCTAAAAGTTTTTTAACCTTTTTTCCCTACAACATTAATTCTAATGCATTATTTCAAGCAAGGTCCTTGAACCTCTCTTTCTTCCCTTAATACTGACTGGCACAAGGAAGAAGCTTGAATGCACTCAAACTTGTGGACAGTCCCTAAGGACAGACAAATAACATCTGCTTTGAGTAAAAGAGCAATTCCTTCAGCATAAGAAAGTCCAGAAGAAAAAAACAAAAGGAAATAATCAGGAAAGGACATGGCATAGCAGGAAAAGAGTTGAAATAGACATGAAGAAATGCAGAAATCTTTCAAAGTGTCAAGGTTAAACATTGACATATCTGTACAATAGTCTCTGAAAAGAGCTTTAAGGGATTTTCAGGATTTCGGAACTGCTGGATTCTCTGACACGCTGCCTGTGTCTTGGTATAGGTTTCCCCCACAGTCTTTATGTATAATCTGAATATCCATTGACGTCAACAGAAAGATTCCATTTTGCTCTGATGAAACCTAAAAAAAAAAAATGTATTTTTTCTCTGTTCCTAATCCTGTGTTTGCTTTGGGTTATTTGTTCTTCTCTCTCCATTCAGTTCTTTGGTTCTGATGATGGCCATTTCTTTAAGACATTAACATCCTCAATTAGTTTTATATTTTTAGATCAATTACCCAAAGAAAATATAGGAGCTGCTGTAAAAAAAAAAAAAATAATCCCAAACAACAACAAAAACCCCAAATCCACTTATATTTTATTTTAGATATCATTATCTTCAATACATAGACTAAAATTCTAGTCCTGTTTGTCATTTTCCAATAACCCTGGCATTGTTTTGTTATACAAAAACCTTTAATTTCTTTTTAAAGGCTTGAGAAAAATTTAGAAAAAAAAAAAGTAGCTTTATGCACTTTTATGAATAAGCTTAGCTGTCAACATTGACCACAGACACACCTTTAGCCCCTTTCAAATGCTAGAAAGGCCTGTTACCTTAACTGAATTTTAAGCTAGCAGATTTTTCTTTGCATTTCCAGCAGGCTAAGAGCTAGCACGTGGTCAATTACACTGGACTGGTACCATGCAGTAACTCATTCAGCGATAGATCAACTGTTCCTTCGAGCCCTGAAACAGACCTCCTGAACAAAGTTGACTGAATAGTGCAAAGCAAAGATGATTTTTTATAAATGTAGACATTATAATGGAAAATTTTGAAGGTTTTCAGCAGGTTTATAAGAAGTAATTGTACCTAGGACACAGAACAGGTTAGATGTCCCAAGCAGAGCCCAAACCTAATTGTAGTGATAAATTTAGATGATGCACATGTAAGTAATTTGGGACTTTATCTTGTATCAGTTAGTCTCTATAGCAAATTTAAGAAGGGAAAATTACTTTTGGAAAATGCCCCTATCTTAATTCCATTTTTAATTATTTTGATTATGCTTATTAAATGCCTATAGCAGTTTCTAACTACCATGTTTAAAACAAAAATCAGACATTCCATGAAGCACATAAAATGCTGTAAGGTTACGAAAGTAACACACAGAAAATTTTATTTTTCTATATCTGCACAGAGCTAGAATCATAGGGAGTCATGAGGGATAGAAAGGCTGTTGCTAGATTATCCATTGCAGTGCAATCAAATCGTGATGTCTCATATACGTAGGGATGTAATAGGATGAAAATGTTTGAAGCCTTCTGGGATATTTGTTTCTGTGTGACACCTGAAGTAATCACCAGGGACTAGCAGTTCTGGACTAGGGAACTTGCTTAAATGAGTTTCTTATTCCTGTCTAACTCATTCTGTCTTTCTGCCATGCCCTTCCTTTGTTGTTTTGGTTTTGTTTTTTTTTATGTATTGGCAAGACAAAGCGCACAAGTTACCTTTATTCATAGATGTGCAAGATTGTGATGAAAATGCTTAGGGTTGACTCTCATGCTGCTAGTCTGACTGAAGAGATCTCCTTCCACCTCCCTCTGTCTCATACCACTGTGAAAATGAGAGTCAGCATATTCATAAGTGCTTGGGAAAATGTTGCCTGTATCAGACTTTCCTTTCCTGTGAAAGACAAACAGTGCCTTCCACATCTCACAGGATTGTAAGAACTAATGCAGTAATCTCTGTTAGGGGCTTTAGGAACCATTTATGGGAAGGACAGACTAAGTTCAATACATGGACCATTATTCCCTTGATAATGTTTTGTAATACCGTGGATTAAGTACCATTAATTACGGTGCTACTTATGTGGCTGAATCCCAATGCACTGTTATAATTTATTACCTTGTCTATATATAGCTGTACTTTCAATTGGATAATCAAAATTATTTTATTTCAGAGAAACAGTTGTATTTCCTTTTTGTAGCTACGTTTATGCAGGGTATTTTAAGTTTTTATTTCAATGTGAAAATAGCCAAGAATTAAGTAAAAGAAGCTGGTATAAAATCAAAATAGAAGCAAAAATAGGATATATGCACACACAGACCATTTACACGCTATGATAAAGTCTGGAGATAATATTTGGAAACTTCAATTCATTTTTGACTTTAGCATGGCAGGATTGTGCCTAGGATGAAGAATATTGTTTATTAGTTTAATGCTTTGTTAATTTTAAAAAAATATGTAGAGCTCTGTCGAAATTAGGATATAATAAAATTATCTAAGCATTTTCCACTATGGGCAATTTAGAGTCTTTAGGTTATGAAATTGCTGATGCTAAAGACTTGCAACAAATGGTTTGAATGGTTTGAGTTGGAAGGCACATTACAGATCATCTAGTTCCAACCCCCTTGCCATGGGCAGGGACACCTTCTGCTAGATGAAGCTGCTCAAAGCTCATCCAGCCTTGTCTTAAACACTTCCAAGGATAAGGCGTCCACAACATTCCTGGGCAACACATTCCAGTGTCTTACCATCCTTACAGTAAAGAACTTCCTCCTAATGTCTAATCTAAATCTACCCTCCTCTAGTTTAAAACCATTGCCCCTTGTCCTATCACTACATGTCCTTGTAAACAGTCTCTGCCCAGCTTTCCTGCAGGCCCCGTTCAGGTACTGGATGGCCACTATAAGGTCTCACCAGAGCCTTCTTTTCTCCAGGCTGAACAGACCCAGATCCCTCAGCCTGTCCTTATAGGAGAGGAGCTCCAGCCCCCTGATCATCTTCATGGTCCTCCTCTGGACCCTCTCCAATAGATCCATGTCCTTCTTGTACTGGGAGGTCCAGAGATGGATGCAGTACTCCAGGTGGGGTCTCAAGAGAGCAGAGGAGCAGAATCACCTCCCTTGACCTGCTGGCCCTTTTGATGCAGCCCAGGATATGGGTTGGGTTTTGGGATGCCAGCTCACATCACTGGCTCATGTTAAGCACTTCATCAACCAGAACCCCCAAGTACTTCTCTGCAGGGTTGCTCTCAATCCACTAGTCACCCAGCCTGTATTTGTGCTTTGTGTCATGACATAAAACTTATTAGTTGAAGAAAATTAAAGAGACATGGGTATTGATCTGTTTCATGATGATATCCAGGCATTTAGTTTTTACCAGCAGTGTGAATATGATTTCGGAGGGTTTTGTCATATACTTCGAAATCCCTCAAAGCGCTGTTGGCTACTGTGTTACAGGCTACTGTGTTACAGGCTACAGCCTGTGTTACAGGCTACAGCCTGGCCTCCAGTGTCCAGTTATGTTGTTAAATATAACAAGTACGTATTCTCTGGCTTCCATTCTGGTCGAGGCTTTCAACTTCCTTATGTCAGGCACCTGTGCAAGATTATTTAGATTGTTTAGAGCAAATCTGCAGAAAGACTGTGCTAAGTGGGTTGTATAAACACTTAAGCATCTGTCTGATCCTCTAAAGGATTGTCCTGCATCCTATATCTTTGTCTGCTTTTTAAATGTTGCTTAAATAAGCTGAAATTGAAGAGGAAAAGTGAATGCAAAATCAAATTGAAGCATTTCTGGTTCTTTTTAATTTTCTGTTTGTAGCATTTGACAGCTGCAAGAGATCACAGGAGATGAAAAGAAAATCAAAGGCTCGAGTATCAAAGTTTGCTTGCAAGCTACTCTTATATAGTAATCATGCTTCTTTAATAAACACTACTTGGAGCACACGATCCCTAGGAACAAATAATTAAATATCTAAAAACCTGTAGCTTGGATCTAAACATACTTGTTTTATCAGGAATAACACAGAGTCATTAAATAAATATTTTGTAATTTGTACGTAAAAAGGGGAAAACTGCCTTTTTTAGGCAACAGAGAGAAGATTTTACATATACGGGAATAGTGATAATACTGTGGACTAAGAATAACAGATATTCAAATAGTATAAAATGCTTATTCATAAACAGTTTAGTTGATATAAAAATTAAGCTTAATTTCAGCGTGTTCATATGCTTTTTGTCTTTGCTGTTTATTATCTATGTTTATGAACAGTGAACTTTGGATCCTGAAATTGAGATTTATTTAAGAAAATGAAGTTCTTCTTGTGTCACAAAAATGGCTCTGTGTAGAAAGGATACATTTAGGTTAAGATATCCAACTGAGAAACCACAGAGATAGAAACTAGACGCATGTAACTTAAATGACTAACCACAAAGCTTGACTTGCAAATTCCAAATATCAAATAATAAACTGAATACTTGAATGTATCCATTAGTTCTATTTGAGTAAATTTGCATAATGAATAGGTTCATAAAATTTAAAACTTCTAGCAGTCAATTTTGCAAACATGAAGGAGGCTGCATTCACCCTATAATTCACTCACAGTGAGGCATTTTAACCAGTTTTAGGATGGTGAATGAAATTCCATGAATGGGAGACTCTCCATCAAGCTCACAGAGAAAAAATGTTTAGTTTTTCCAAAATACTTGGATTTTGCAAGTTAATCTTTTAATCAGACACATAACACCGGTTTTATGTGTTCTCCTGACAGACCAGCAGTACTCATGGTCACCTTCTCCGCACTTCAATGAAGAAAGATACTCTCCTGCTCCGAGGAATATGAAAGGATTATCTGGTAGTCGCAACCAACCACAGTTATGTTCAGCTCATACTTGTGGCTTAGCATCCCCTGAAGATTGTGAACACACCCACGACCATATCCATCATGGGCAGGAGCCAAGGCAATCGTATCTTCTCAGCCCCACGGAGAGTTGCCCAATGGACCACCATCGTTGCTCGCCACGCAGCTCCATTCATTCTGAGTGCATGATGATGCCCATGGTAATGGGCGATCACATGTCAAGTAGCACTTTTCCCAGAATGCACTACAGCTCACATTACGACTCAAGAGACGACTGCGCCATGTCTCACGGTAACCCTAAGATTAACCGTATTCCGGCAAATCTTTTGGACCAATTTGAGAAACAACTTCCTCTTCACCGGGATGGGTTTCACACTTTACAGTACCAGAGGACCTCAACAGCTGCGGAACAACGCAGTGAGAGCCCCGGAAGAATACGCCATCTCGTACATTCAGTCCAGAAACTTTTTACTAAATCTCATTCTCTGGAAGGATCATCCAAGGGCAATGTTAATGGAACAAAGGGAGACAGTCGAGGGGATGACCATCATCATGGGCACCATTCCAAGCATAGCAAAAGGAGTAAAAGTAAAGAGAGAAAACCAGAAAGCAAGCATAAATCTGGAATGAGCAGCTGGTGGAGCTCTGATGATAATTTGGACAGTGATAGCACTTACCGAACCCCTAGTGTGGTAAATAGGCACCATGCAGATCATATATCCCATTGCTATCCTGAGGCACTCCAGGGGCATTTTGGGGATCTTTCATTGAAGACTTCCAAAAGTAACAATGATGTGAAGTGTTCAGCTTGTGAAGGGCTAGCAATGACCCCTGAGAGTAAATATATGAAAAGGAGTTCTTGGTCCACGCTTACAGTAAGTCAGGCTAAAGAAGCTTATCGCAAATCATCACTGAACTTAGATAAGCCTCTGGTTCATCAGGAAATCAAACCTTCCTTGAGGTCATGCCATTACCTTCAGGTAAGAGGAAGATTTTCTTAAGATTTGTAATGAAAAAAGCTTAACAATTTATGCCATAGTCATTCTAAAAGCACAAGGATAATCTGTGCATCTCTCAAAGAATATCTGTATGGCTCACCTAGAAGAAAACTCTTAGCTTTTGTCTTTGTTTATAGGGCACAGACTGAAAACTATACAGCTGGTATGATATAAATTAGTTTAAGGTCAGCGGATGTGTTTTCATCTTTGGACTTCACATTGAACATCTTGATAAAATCCATATATCAGACTATAAAAAGGGCAGCTCTCCCAGCAATCTAAGGACTAGAAAAAGTGTTACAAGTACATCTGTGAATGAGTGATTTTTAAAACAAGCTGCATGCAATCCTGCTTTTTGTGTTATTTTACGTTTTATGTTATTTTATGGTTTATGTTTTATTGTGTTATTTTATTCATTTTCTCTGAGTTTTTGTAAATAACAGGTGAAAGGATTTGCTAGTCTACTCAATTGCTTTGATGGTGATTACTCACAAACTTCCTTTTAGTGATGGGGTCACCTGAGATCATATTGAATTGAGCCTTCTTTGAGACCATACTTTAAGCTATCCTTGTTAAAAGTTACATAGGTACCTCAGGGAGATAAAGATTTCAGGCCTGGCACTCATGTTATTTGTGGTGGTGTTCTGCGCATTTGTTTTCTCTAGAAAGCAACCATAAAGCTCCCACTTGTCCCTAAATTTAAGCTAATACCTGCTGCTTGCTGCCACTTGCCACTCCAAAGTCATGTTAATGTAGCATTTGTGATGCTGCATGATGATCTGGATCTTAAAGTGATAGGGGTTTAAAAATTAGCTTTCACAATACCTTTTTTAGACATAATTTACATTGCCTGAGTCCAGCACACTCCTGTGACAAGTGACATTAGCACATCAGGGTGTACAGAGAACTGCAGTAGAAGCAGAGCAGAAAGGAGGGAGTAGCTGGGAGAATAACTTCTTCAGCTGGATTTGCTATTTTAAAAAATGTAGTATATAAATATCCTCTTAGGTATTTTTATCAAGTACAGCCTGCAAAGCCCACATCAAGTACTGAGTACTTTGTCTTTTATTTATTTTTAAGAAACTTCTCTTTCTCCAGAACTTAACTGATTTGCACATTCACATGGGCAAATCTCCACTCCAGATTTATGTATTTAGAGATTTTCAGTTCCTGTAGGCTTTGCAGAAGCCAGCAAACACAGACTAGCAACAACCATGTAACTTCTGTGCAGAGCTCTCTCCCCTCTGAACAATAGGGCTCCAACAGTAAGGAGCCACACTTGAAGAACCAGATCTTTTCAAATTAATATGCAGATATCTAAGATCAATCTTGCCTACTGAAACAGGGAACTGCAGAGAAATAAAAATAAAGAAATTGCAACCCTCATAGCATTACTATGCAAATTTAATCCAATTTAAACTTGCAGCTGTGATACTTTATCCTACCCAAGTACAGTTCTCATGTATGTAAAGCAGCCTGCACTTCCCTGGAAGTTTTTAATCTAACTCAATGAGCCAGAACTGGAAGCGCATCCTGTGCAGAGACTTCCACTTGTGTCTGTGTTCTAAAACCACATGAACAGCACCAACATTATAAAGAAGTTTAGGTACAGCTAAGTTTTTCCTAACTGTGACGTAGTCCTACATAGGACATTGATGGGTTTGTGCTTTCCTTCTCATCGTGTTTCATCGTTTCTTCTTCCCTCCTTCCTACATCTCATTTTTCTTTGCCAAAGCTACCAGTTTTTACTTTTCATATGCCTTCTCCTTACTCCCATCTTATATCCGCATCTTCAAGTGAATGTGAAACACAGTTTGCAAATAACTTGGTTATTGCTCCCAAGACAAGACTAGGGAGAAGAAAATCACTTTTTTTTTTTTTTTTGAGTAATTGTTTTATGCTTTTTGTGAATTGGCGTGAATATAGAAAGGCATTTTCATCCAGCATTTAAGAAGGTTCATCCACTGGTAGGTTCATCCATCTTAAAATCCAGGAGATGTGGATTTAATTTTTTGATGCATCAGAGAATCTGTGATCTTTGTTTTTAAGCCCCTTTAAAAATAAGACAGTAGCCATTCCCTATTCACAGGGATCCTATAATGGAAATTTTTTAAGGCTCAAGTGCTCAGTTACTACAATAAAGAGCTATAGCTGTGTCCAAAGAAATAATACCAGAAATTCTATAACAGGAATATTCTCATTTCAAAATATTAAAATAAATTTTATTATCTGTAGAATCTGAATATGCCATTCAAATATGCCATTATATAGACATCCTTCAGATCTAGTGGCTGACTTATTCACTAGCCCAAGGTCAGCAAACGAATAGAAGAAGCCCCATTCCATCAGTGCCATAACTAAATGCTTAGTTTTGAAACTTCTACTTTGAGGGATGCTATGCTGTCACATTGTAATCATTAAGACCAGAGATATAAGTCCCATTATTAGCTCTGCCATGAACTTTCTCTCTGACCCAGGAAATGTAATTTGTTAATGACTGCACATTTCAATTACTCCGTCTGCAAAACTGAAGAGGGATATTTAACTTTTCTTATGGCAGTGTAAGAAGCATCACTAAATAATTATTGGATAACGATAATCTTTAGGTTCAGAAACTAAGAAAGGTAGAGAACCATGTCAGAATTCCTAGACAAAAGAGTTTACTGCCTTGCTCCAGAATATACAGCAACGGGAATTCAAGGGATTATGAAGTTGATTATGCAGCAGCAGATTTCCCTAAGGTGCACAAGTGAACAGATTAGCATAAAAACCCAGGCTCTTCACAGAATCTGTGTTTATATCATTACAAAACATGATATTAAAAGACACTTCTCTTGAGTGATGTCAGCTATATATCTCTAAATTATTTTTAAAGGAAAGCTATGAATTTTTAGTCATTCAGCAATCTTATATATTGACTACATAAACATACCCCAGAATAATAAAAATTCCTTTTCTCTGTTTATATATTAATACTATACATTTATAATATATATATCACTTTTATTCTGCTACCTCGTTAGATGAAGATTCACTGTGCCCAGCTCACTTTTCTATCTACTGGTCTCCTTGTTATTTTTTTCTTTTGACACTTGTAGAAAATATCACATTACTCCTGTTCTTCACCGGAGTGTTTTGGTATACACAGTCTCAAATGGCAGTGTCTTAGTCCCGTGCTTGAGACCATGTTTTCTGCGTTGTACTTCTGGATTTCCGTTTTGTCTTCCACAGTTGTTACTGAGCTGCTTTTTCCTTAGAACTGAAAGTCTGAAGAGTGAGCAAAGGAATTTTCTTTCTAAGAAGGGAGCTTCTACAAAAATTCACAGAAACCCAAAAACAGGAGATGAGAAAAGAGGTTTTTAAGGCATCTGCACATTATATGCTTAAATCATGTCCCAGAGTTGAAAGCAGGTAGTTCTTCAACCTGGTAAATCTCCAAGCTTTCTCTCTGGCTCCTCTCTTAGGGTTTCATATTTCCTGGTCCTCCAGTCATTGCAGCTGAGGATCAGCTCGGACAGGGAGTGTGCTCCTGTAAGTTAGAGATGATTCAGTTATCATGCCTTGTTCCAGCATGGGTGGTCATCTAGCCCTAAAATGGACAGTTTCAGAGAATTGAATTAGTAGAAATAAATCTGTATAAAATAGTGATTATTTTTCTCCTCTAATGTTCAGATCTGATTTTCATTATTCATGTTACAGCAGAGGTGTTGAAAACATGCAGAAAGAGACAGGAAGAGTGGGAAGTGCCTTTGGGCTTCAGCTCATTAAATCAGCTTTGCTGCAAGGTGAACCAGACAGTCAGTCAGCACCACAAGAGCAGAGATCAGCCATTTGTAACTGTACACTAAGCATTTATCAGATTTTTGGGAATGACTAGCAATAATTTTTATGTGCAGGCCTTTAATTTCTGTTTTAAATGCAGCCAAATTGAACTAAAAATGCATTTCTGGTCAACAAACACTCCTGTGTCCTCAGCAGGCAGAACCACCCAAGAAGAGCACAGAAGCAGGAAAGCACACAAAACTGTAGTTTTATCTATAGCAGCTGCTACTGTTTTCCATGTCATTTTAATTTTGCTGTAAAATATATTAAGAAAAAGATAAATGAGTTGTGAGATCTCTTCTGTCTTCATCAGCTGTTTTGGCTAATTAGGTTCAACACATATACAGTGCAATGAGTTTGATTAATTTCACTCTGATGTGAGAACTGGTGAGGAGCAAAGATTTACAACAGAAAAGAATGGATATGAACGAGATAGATGTGCTAAAACAATGAATACAAAAGTGTCACTTACAGTTTCCATAACTGAATTACCTGTGAATGTTAGTTAAAGTCATTCCTACAATAAAGCCAAAATGACAGGCAACAGCATAGCGCTCACCACTACAGAAGTTCTAGAGCACAGTGCTGCATGTAACTGGTTAATATTCCTCCCTCAGCCATTCAACAGCCTGTGAAGCAGCAAGCAATCAAGGTAAACATACCACAAGGTACAGTGAATGAGTCATCACTAAAAAAGAAAATAGCATGTTGTTCTAAAAATGGCTTCATCCCACTCCTGTCTTCCTAGTGCATTTAAGTACTAGCGTCATCCATTACAGCAGCGGCACTGCTAAGCATGTGGGTAATAATGTCAGCTGTGTACTCTACAGAAGGAAAGAAAAGCACAAGAGTTTGTCTCTTAAAAAAGAAAAAAGCAGCAGTTTAACAAGGCTCTTTGTGGATTAAATTTATGCCTACACGGAGAAGAGCTTTGAGGACAAGCTAGTGGATAAATAGGCCTTAAGCCCTTAGCTGTATTATTCCAGGAACTCTTATGGGGCAGGACAGATTCCCACAAACAAGACCATTGCTCTTGAGAGGCATCCTGCTGCTTTTCACTCTCCCTCTGGTTTGCCAGGAAGGCTGGATTTGAACTCAATGCACTTTTCTCAGCACTTCATCTTTAAGAAACTAGATTGTATCTGTTTGCTTGACATAAAACCCATATATGAACTACAGAAACTACATCAAATACTCTACCAACTGATGCATGCTGTGGTTAGCCAGAGCTAGCAGGGTTTTGATACTAGCATCCAAATCAGTATCATCCATGCTGCCTTCACAATGATTTATGACCAGCCACCCGTCCAGAATTAACTGGGTTGTCTCCACAGCAGGAAAAGCTAGTATATATACTAGGGCAGCAGGGTAGTCTGCATCCTAAAACAGCATGGACACATGCTGTACCATTTTGATTTCATTAGGATGTCTCAGCTAGTCCTGTGTCCTCCCAGTGAAGAATGGAGATGTGCAAGAGAGACCTGTAATGCCAGACAATAAGGGAAATGATGGGACAGTTAATGCCTCACAGTCCATTCATTGTTAATGTCAGCCTGTGACATCTAGTCCAGAACCTGAGGCCACTCTCTGGAGTTATTCCCCAGGTCAGTAAGGGTGTAATCCTCCCATACAGAGCAGCAAGCTCAACCACTCATACTTGTTCTTTATAACGCTCTCTATCCGTCATATCTTTGAAGTATTACACTTATGCTTTTAAGACCATTAACTAAAAAGGATTTAATAAAGCTGACAGTTCTCTGTATTTAGAGTATGCTGATGGTTTCGTGTGTCACAAACCCCAGAATACTTCCTAAATACCTCTTCCAAGAGAGAAAGGAAGGAAGAAAAAAAAAAAGAAGAAAAGAAATGCATTTGATCAATGATGGTATGAAGTTCTGACCAAACATTTGTCTCAGATTACTCCTGTCTTGAATTACTGTGTTAATCAGTGATACACCAGCACACTGCTTCTGTGGCCGTGTACTAGGATGCTCATATTGGCTGAAACAAATTGCTGAAGTTTTTTTCCAGACAGGAGTAGAAAGAGTTCAGTTAGTATTTTCTTAAAGCTGCCAAAACAAGTCCCTATTACTGCAGAAATGTCAAAGCTAGCAGTAGAAAGGGAGGCCACGATCCCACTGCCCTTTAATCAAGGGGAGTTGTCCTCCTTTATAACATAAGTACAGTGTGTTGCCAAATTGTTTTTCAATGTTCACTTCACCAAAGCTGAAGGTTGACCTTTGCAGTTGTTACCCAAAGGTGTCACTGGGTCTGAAGAAGTTTTTAGCCAGGAGTAAACTTATCATTTTATACATCCAGGCCAGTTGCATCTGTCAAACAAGACTGCCAGAAACACGCACTCAGGACTGTAATGACTTTATGCTGCAGGCTTACTGCCTAAGGCAGACGCAGATTCTCTTTTTTTTTTCTACAAGGAGGTGACTATAATAAATAGTGAAGCATTCATAACTGTTGCTTTGATTTTATATTTTTTATTCCATCTGGCTTTGGCCATTTTACAGTGCTGTGCTTAAAGGTTGTTTTTTAAAGTGGAGTTGCTGTCACAGTTCAGAGGCTAGACTGGCCACTAAACAAATGACAGATCTATTAATGACTCTCCGTTCCCAAAGGGAAAGAGGAAGGGAATAAGGAAGAGAGACTTATGGATTAGAAAGGAAAACTAAAATAGCTTTAATGAAAATAACAATAATAAAATGAAATACATACAAATCTATACAAAAGCAATATAGAACCCAACCCCCTGATGGCAATTATGCCACCATTGCCACTGATTCTGTGAAGCAGGCACTAGGGAAGTCCCAGACTGGACTCAGTCGCAGACAGGAACTGGATTCGAGTGCTGGATTCAGTAACACATGGACTGAGCTCAAAGGCAAAACAGACAGAATCTTCCTCGGACGTTGGCCAATAAAGAATAGAGCTTGACCCTCATGATCCCTCAGCTTTAGATTGAATATGATGTATATGGGATGGAATACATCGCTGGTCAGTTTGAGGTCACCTCTCTTGGTTGCTCCTCACCTCAGGTGCCACCTTCTGCGGCAAAGTGGTACACGAGATTTAGCGGTGAACTCTGCGCATTGTAAGTATATTTGGAGCACCTCTCATTTTCTTCCTTTAAGGGCATTTTTGTCTCTTATTCTATACTTCCCTGACTATGAATGGTCTGTGGGGTCTTGCCTTGCTCACATAAGTTGACAACTCTGAATTTCCCTTAATGTCTGCAGTGGCAGAGATTTTTCCAGAGGGACCTACAAGTGGTTTTGGCTTATAGGTCATGCAGTGTTGAGAGTGTGGGTTGAAGCAGCTGATGATACTTTATTTTCCCACTTCTGAAGGTGGTTAGAAAAGCACAGAATAAATAGTAAGGCACTATGATACCTGTGCTGTGCCACACGGGGCCCCAGATGCCTGTGAGAATGTTGGATGTGATGCAGTGAGACCACAGGGATGTAGGTGACCCCTCATGAGCAGGAACACATGACTCACACTCTCAGTGTTATCTCCCACAACTTCATCAGTCACAAAACCCAGGCTGTTTTTCTTCACTGTGCTGTGCAGATAGCTGGACTCCATTCACTCTGCAAATGTGGTTCAGGCAATTCATTCTACCTCTCCCAAAAATAACTGCCAGGAAAATTTGTAGTTAGCTTCAGATGTTGGTATTGTGGTCCCTGGAGCCTCATCTTCTGCCCTGTCAGTGAAGCAGCCCAGCTGGCAAGTGTATTGCTGACTCCCCTCCACTTGTAGTGAGTGACAGGCTGCAATCCATTTTAGGTCTTTAGCCTTTTGATGTTTGGTTTTAGCTGAATTTGCATTATAATTAATTTCATTCAATTTATAGAGAAAGATTTAAAGGAAAATGCAGCTATGAGGTGATCCAAAAAGGCAAAGAGATAGAAAAGCAAACTCTGGATCCAGGACTATAGCAAATTAATTGGCAGAAATATTGCATGTTGTGGCAAGCATGAGAAGTTCCAAGTTTTGGTCTTCGATGCTTCTGTGGACATCTACTATTAAAATAATTGCAACTTTGTACTAGATCTATGCTATCAAACTGCACCGTGTTAGTGTAGTTTCCTTGGCATTGCATGGATCCTCTGTCATCCACCTAACATCCATCCTGTTAGGTGGCTCAGCCCATCCTGGGCATTGCTTTCATCCCAGCCAGCCAGTATTCCCCCAGACAGCTCCTGGGTACAGTTCAGGACTTAGTACAGGCCAGAGATGGTTTCTGGTAGTCACACCAATTCGGAGGCAAATACTGATTAATAGCATGGATCTGGAGTGCTGCAAGCCAGCTGACCTCCAGGCAAGACAGTGGGGCTTTGTCTACTAATGCATACACAACCTTAGGATAATCACCATACCATTTTCATCCTTCTCTCACTAGTACCGATGACTGTGCAGTAGTAAAGCGAGTTGGAACAGCTCTCCAGTTCAGCTGAAAGCATCCTTTATTCATCTTTATTATTGTTGTTAGTAATTTTCCAGGCAGCACTCTAAGCCACTTTACCATTACTAGCATTTCTTGAAAAGCTGAATATTGCTTAAGGAAAAACTGCCCCACTTAAGTTGATGGCAGTATAATTTTAAAGTGGCTTAAGCCGATGTCCTTGTTTCAGCTGGGATAGAGATAATTTTCCTTAATAGCTAGAATAGTGCCATGTTCTGAATTCAGTATGGGAAGAATGTTGATAATATACTGAATTTAGTTGTTGCTTTGCATTTTCCCATGTTTTGCTAGTGCACAGGAGCACAAAAATCTGGGAGGGAGCATAGGTAGGACAGCTGACCCGAACTAGCCAAAGGAATATTCCATACATGCTCAGTACATCATGTATGGATCATCAGAACATCATGATCAGTATATAAACTGGAAGTTGGCAGCGGGGAGGGAGGGAGATTGCTACTCAGGCATTGGTTAGTGGGTGGTGAGCAATTGTATGGCCCATCACTTGTCTTTTCTTGGGCTTTATTTCTCCCTCTTTTTGTTATATTATTTTTCATTATAATATTTATTTATCTTTTATATTAGTTATTAAACTGTTCTTATCTCAAACCACAAGTTTTACCTTTTTTTTCCCCGTTGTCCTCCCGCTGCCACATGGGGTGAGGAGGAGTGAGCAGACAGCTGTATGGTGCTTAGTTGGTGGCTAGGACTAAACCATGACAGATGACCACAAAGCAGTATCCGGGATCACTTACAAAAGGAAGTATGCAGCGAACTGGAATCCAGGTTTCTTGATTGAAACCCTACTGGTTTTGTGTCTTAGACTGAGAGAATATGTCTAGGTTTTCATTTAAGTAAAGGCCAAGATCTCCCTCCAGTCCAAGCTTATCTCAAATCAAAGTGCTGACAGAAGATCTCAGCGAGCCCAGGTTTAGCAGGCTAAAATCACTTCTAGTGCGGATAAGCCCACCATTGCTCTCTGACTGCAACTCACTCCACCATGTCAAAACTGCACGAAGTCCAGAGGGTCCCAGAAAGATCCAGCAATGTCATACAGGATTTGTAAGAGGCTGAACTGCAAGGGTCTTTGCCAGCAATAAGAGGGCAGAGGGTCATGAGATAGGCATTTGGCCCCACATTCATCCAAACAAAACCACAGAGTCCTTACAGTCCTATTTATAATAATTAATCATCCTTCGATTACAATTTACATTGTTGCTGGAGAGCCAGCTGGGAAACATAGTGCTGGTTCTTTATTTTTCAAATTCATCACTGTGAGCCGTAATGTAATATTTAAATGAAAAGAACACTGCTTTGTAGAAAATACAGAAGTAGCAACTAAGCAATTCTGAGTACACAGGACAGAAGTCTTGTTTCCATTAAGGATCAGTTAGTGCAGCTCTGCTTGGAACTATAAAATGAAAAACTAAAATCAGGCAATAAATAATGCTCAGGTAGAGGTTTGCCTATTCAAACATCTCCTAGATGGAACATTATGTTTGTGTTCTGTGATCTGCATGGGTGTCCAGTCCATTGCCAACTTCCAGATTCCTGAATTAAAGTTGTTTTCAACAAAGTGTAAAGCATATATCGTTTGGGATCTATGTGATTTTCTTCCTCTTCCTGTGATACTGTGGCTGTTCATAGCAAAGCCTGGAGTGAATGGCTTCAAGGCAAAGACACTTCTTGATTTCTCAGATTAGCTTCTGCATTGATAGACTGCGTCAATGGACTTCTGGGGAATGCTACAAGAACTCTCTGTGCTTCTGAGCTGTCAAGGAGTTCAGGGAGTAGGGGGTGGCATGTGAAAATTAAAGCTATTTATGAGGATTGGCATTGTTAGTGGTAAGGAGAAGTCCCTGGCATATTTAGTGGAGATTTCTGAATGGCTTCACTGTGTAATTATATCTTTTGAACAATGAATCAGCACATTAAAAAAAAAAAGAAAAGAAAAGAAAAGAAAAAAAAAGTTTTAAATGTGCACTAAGAATGATGTTGAGGTGTAGACACAAGGTTAGGTACCAAGAAAACAAAGATTTTTTTTCATATACTGCACTCTTCCCTCATGCAAAAAAAATCAATCAATAGGGTCTAGAGACTCCAGCTAAAATTTCTGAAATCACAGGAAGTCCAGCTCCTACTTCCCTTTATAATATCAAGGAAACTTCCTACCATACTAAAAAAGCATTCTGTCTGCCTTCCAAGGTTATCATCTGCTTTCATCTACTTGCAGTTTTGCACAAAGGCTGTTTTTCTGAGACTCCTTGAAGAAGATTTAAGAGAAAATCTCTTACCAACCTTTCAGACTGTCTTTTTTTTTTTTTGGAAAGAGGTCATCTTTTTGACCAGGCTGAGAAAGCATAAAAATACAAAAATTACATATCTACTACATAGTGTTTCATATCTTATTCTTCTTCATATCATCTATAGTCAAATTTTATGTACAGACAGCTTCTGCTTCTAGTAAAATGTGAAATTTATATTACTAAAATAAGATTTAGGTCATAATAAATATTTCAGTGCATTTTACATCTGCATGTTGATTAAATATCACAGGACTCCTATGAGGTAGGTAATCCACATTTTAATCTTTAAGAATGGGAAATATGAAGAAGTGATAGTCAGGTCCCTCAGATGAGTCCATATATTTAGAAGTACTTCATTTTAGATAGTAAATTGTTATGCCAGATTTTAAGCAGATCGGTAGTTTAGTGGTGGAACACCTTTAAAATTCTGGGAGCTGGGAACAAATGCTATAGCAGTGGGTGGAACAGAAGCAGTTCTGTTTTGAAATGTCAGTGGCTATTGCTAGTTTGACTTTAACTAAATCCTAAACTGAAATTTAAAAAAAATGAATTAACAGTAGTCCAATTCCAGTGAATATTTCAGTGGTTCTTCCCATTCTGACATCAATGTTTCTTAGATACAGAGTTGGATATTCACAGTACTAGCACTAGTTCCTGAATGGGAGCCAAGATTACCTATCTCTGATTAGACATAAGGAAAAACTTTTTCCAACTGTGGTCAAACACTGGAACAGATTGCCTAGAGAGTTTGTGGAGTGTCCATACATGGAAACATTCAAAACCCAGCTGGACACAGTCCTGGGTAACCTGCTGTACCTGACCATGCTTTGAGCAGGAGGCTGGACTAGAGATCTCCAGAGTCCCTTCCAACCTCAGCAATTCCATGATTTCTAGTTTGTTCAGTGAATCCATCCCTGCTTTCCCTGACAATATGATGTTGCTTACATGCACAGGCTGTGCAATCTGAGAATCAGGGGATGGACTTATTGCTGAAGTCCAGTCAGGGGTTTGAAATGTTTTCCTCTGACAGGTCTCATGTGAGAAAAATCAAGGCACACAACCGGAAGGACTTTCATCAACGCACAAGGATAGAGACTTTTCTTCTAACAGAAAGAAAATAATTTTCTTAGCAACAAAGTTTCTTAGAATACCCAGTGTGAAGATAGGAATTCTGTTTCTTCCTCAGCCTTCACATAGTCAAACCCCCATCTTTTCAGTTCCCCAAGCCACATTCTGAGCATCAGGCTGAAAGGCAGTTTGGAGTAAAGGCACTTCTTTCTTTGTTAAGATACTCCACAAGTTTTATGAAAACACACTTTCACATAAAATTCAAGTGAGTGTTTGGCCCAAGGAGTATAGCTAAGCTCTCTCATTCCCCGTAAGTGCCTGGATCATGAGGCGGCATCATGCCCTTTCTTGTACATGAAATCCTTCTCTTATAACCAGCCTTCCCCAGGCAATCTGTGAGTGTTTCATTAAAAGGCCATGGGTTATAAAAAGAGAAGAGCATACCAGTTTTTTTCTCAGAGCTAATTCTCCCTCCTAAGCACTCCAGCCATTATTAATTAGAAAGTGAGCAGTAACATCTCCCACTTCCACAGCCATTTTGTCATGGAAGGAAAGAATAAGGCTTTTCAACTATTTGAAAAAAGCATCTAAATTTGTTCTTCCAAAGTTGGTCTTAGGCTGTGAATAGGAAATGACAGAAGGGCCTTTCTGATGCTTGTAATCAGATACTATAAACCCAAAAGAGGAGAAACATTTGAGATTTTTCTTCATGCTTTGCATTTTTGTTGCTAATTGAAGGGACTTTTTTTGTTGCTAACTGAAGGGATCTTTTTGTCCCTTTTGGATGCTGCTCTGAAGGAGCTAACTCTGCTAAGTGCCTTTTATGGCAAATTTATGGTCCTACCTAAGGTTCTGGGGTTGACACTCAGGATCAGCTCCACAAAACGTAGTAAGTTATAGGTACTAGGTGCTTTAACAAAATTGGCCCTAGGTGACTAATATATCACACTGAGTCAGTAGCAGAACAATTAAAAAAAGCCCAAATTTCGTGAACTTGGTTACACAACTCAAAGCAACTGTGCATGAAATGTATGAAAGAGACTCGTCATTCTCTGTAATAGTTATAACTAAATCAGCAGCCAGTAACAAAATTAAATGAAAAGATCCAGACCTTGTCATCTTGTTGTTCTTACAAAAGGGAATTCATATGGTAATATGAAGCCTAACTCCTCTGTGGATAGAGATTGCATATACAAGGATTCATGTTAACATCTAGAACAGGAGGAAGGCCTTTTTAGACATTATAAATATCAGCACTCATTACTATATGCAAGTAGATAATTAGGGTAATTATTCCCAATTAGCAGCTGCAAGCCCTGCAGATGGGAATTTTCGGGGCTGGTAACTATGGTAAGAAGCCACTTCTGCAAGCTGCAAAACCCTTTTCATCTTGTGGAAAATATACATTTAATGACCCTCACACATGTTGTTAAATATTTTTTTGTTAATATTTTAAAATAAAAATCTTTCCTGCACAAGTATAATACCTCTTTTCTTTAAAGCTATGTTGGGGTCTGAGATGACCTGGATTTGGAAAGATTTTACCAAGTATTTAACCTATCAGCTGAAGTAAATGATCAACCAGGCTGAACTGGAACTCAAATTTGGCTTCTGTTCTCAGTCCGTGAGGAAAAGCAATGTCAAGGGCCCTTTCATTGGCTTCTGAAGACAGCAAAAGGACTCCAGCTGTTTTCCTAGGCTATGTATGAAACCTTCTGAGAGAACACATGGCCAAACTTGCTTGCCAGGCTGCAGAAGCATTTTCCCTCTGTTCATTGTATTCTGCTCCTTTGAATGGATCAGAAGTAAAAAAATACACATATTTTAATTGTGAAAAATGCTTTTTTTGACCATAAATCCTTCTGCCAATGAGTTACTCTGATGAGAAAGCAATTCTTGGTGGATTTGCGTGTACCATGAGTATATCACAAGTACAAATTCAGCAGGGCTTCTTCAGTTTTTAGCTTTTATATGAATTCATTGAACTTATGAATTCAGAAAGCAAAAGAAATGTAATCAACAAAACTAGTAAGATATATAACTGTAGGACTTGTCCTCTTGAAGCTCCTTATCACAGTGAAGAAACTTAATTTTTTAGATACTTTAATGTAAAAAAAAATAATTTTTCTATCTTTTAAAGTAGGATTTCAACTTCAATCAACAAATAAGCCCGTGTTTACGCATTTACATCCAGTCCTTATTTAGTTATTTAAACATGGAATTTCAGAAAAAAGAAAGTTGAAAAATTAAAAAGTTTTTGCATTTGAGTAGGTAAAAGGTTATTGAACAATGCTTTAAACTTTTTATTTAATTGTCTTGAAGTTAAAATGAAGGAAAGAAATTTCAAGCCAAAATAATTATTCTATGAAAAAGTTATAAGCATTCTGAAAAAAAAAATATTAAGACTGAACATAGTAATTCAGCTTTAGTACAGAAAATTGAACAGTATAGCTTTCAGTGGGCAAATGTAGATGCTAATAAATGCTTTTTCAGCATTTGGATTTTGTTTTTACCCTTGCTGACATACAAGAAATAAAGAAGATTTAAAACTGAAAGCATGTTTGTATGATATCAATTATTTCTTAATGTAGCTCTCTAATTTAGATTTTTACACTTAATAGCGTTGCCAGCTGTAGATTAAAAAAAATAATTTTTTTTAATATATTTTAGGAGTCTAGTATTACAATTACCACTGCATGCAAATATCTCTAATGTCTCCTAGAATCTCAGAAAACCTTCCTCCAGCCTTAATCTCATACATACTTGGTCTTAGAAAAGAAATGAGGATGATGTGTCACATTTACAGGCTTCATTTTTTGGAATATTTTTCTTGCTCCCTTTCCAATCGTCATTCAAAGCTGAGTAATATGAAAACTTTGTTTCTTTGCATGATCTAACTCATTTAAAATCATGTCTTGATCTATTACTTTGTATAAGAATGGTACTCATAATTTTTCTCTGATTTTTATCTCTAACATTTTTCTGATCTATTTGACCTGTTTCATCTCTTCTTATCGGAGTTCACCTTCAGTCTCTTTTTCCTCTCCCTAGCTTGTTTCTTTAATATCTCTTCCTTTGTTCACCCCTCTTTTAAAACTTCTTTTCACCCTTAATCCCTTTTTGGGACTCAAAGCACCAGGTTTACTCACCTGGTTTGTGGCTAAATCGTGTATCTTGAAAGGGCAGTAAAGATGACAGGCAGTCGTATTCATTATTTAAATCTGATCTCCAAGACTGCTGAAACCAAAGAGAGTATTTCCATCAGCTCCACAGCTCCTTCTAACTGTAGAAGGTGTCAAGTATGTTCAACTTAGAAGTCTTTATGAGCCATCCTAGTTTGCAAAAACTCCTTGATATATGTTTAACTGGAAGGTCAGATTTATAATATATTGGTAAATTTATAATATATTGGTAAATAATGCCATTCTGTGGTTTAATGTATATGCAGGATTTGATTCTGCCAAGTACATCAGCCCTGGTGCACTGATGTACTTCATCATATCCTTCTTTGTATCCGTGAGTTATTATAATGAATTTCAGAGAGTTGATTATATCCTTTAAGTTAAGTAAATGCTTAAGTGTGTTTCTGGATAAGTACCAGAGGCCTTGGAAGATTAAACAAAAAGCAGAGTCAGCAACACTGACAGAGACAGACTTGATGAGTTTATCCATAAGTCTTAAAACAAAGATGATTTCACTTTGGATTGGAAAATCTACTCCTGCTCAAGTCTTTGCCATTTTGTGATGCAGAGAGATACTCATCCACCAGCTGTGGGCTATCTGACTACCAATCTTACTGGTTGAAAAACCACCTCAACCGCATGAAAGCAGCCTCAAACAAGTGTATTGATAATTAACTGGCTATGTTCCTGATATCTTACAGCATCTATGAACTATTTCGCAGTTTCTAAATAAGAAAAGGGACAACTTGCCACATTGTTCCGGTTTTTGGTTTTGGTTGCTTTTTTTTTCACAGAAATTTGCCCTAAATCAGAATCCTATTCATTTATGCTGAAATAGCAGCTTAGTTTAACTTAAATACTTCATTCACCTTCCTTGAAAGTAGCCAAAGCCCCATATAATGAGAGCTGTTAAAAGACTCTGAAGTGATCAGCTTTCAAAAAGTTTTAGGTCTGAGACACCTGATGAACTTACTGTTTATCAGCTGAAAAATCTGTGTGCCAACTTTTAAAAGGTTAAGCTAAGATATTTTATGCAATTCAGAGGATGTCTACAAATAGATATTGCAGCTCAATTCACAATGCCTTGATTGTTCCTTAGGTTCCAACTTTTATAAACTGAAAATTTCCAATCTTGAAGTTGGAATAAATTTGCCAAGTCATTCAGGGACCTTACAAATTTCTAAATGTTCTGCTTCTACAGAATAAAAAAAAAATAAAATCAGGACTTGTCTTTGTAAAAGGAAAAGTTGAGGTATTTAAATATATGTAAAGAATAATGCACATTTTGCATATGTGTTTTATGATCTCCATTAGGTACCTCAGGACGAATGGGGAGGATACCCAGCTGGTGGGAAAGACGAAGAGATCCCCTGCAGAAGAATGAGAAGTGGGAGCTATATTAAGGCCATGGGAGATGAAGAAAGTGGAGATTCTGATACTAGCCCCAAGACATCGCCAAAATTAACAGTTCGACCAGAGTCGTTGTTAAAATCCATTGGACAAAGACCACTGGGAGATCATCAAAAGTAAGTTTCACTGTATCATGTTATAGACTTTTCTGAAAGTTGCCATGACTTTGGTAATTTTTCTCAGTATCCCTGAGAAAATATGAAACTGTAATTATAGAGTTAACTTTTGGGTCTTTGTCTTAAATTAGCAATAGTTTCTTGTGATTACTAGATGAAAAACTGCTATTTTTCTCTGTCCAAGTAACAAACCTGCTACTCCAGAAAGAGTTTGTTATGTTTATTGAAGAAAATATATCCATATTTTTATCAAAAGTTTAAAATTATGAGTATTTCTTCTTTATGATTGTTTTATATTATGTCTGTGTTATTTCATTGCTTTTTCTTAAATAGAAAATACATTATATACTAGATACAATAACAAATCTATATTTGTATCATATATTTGGCATCTTACATATTTTGTATCAGTGCAATTCTTTGTGTATCAGTATTTATAAACGGTATCATACTCATTTAAACACATTGTGGAGGGTTTTGTTCAACTGTTGGGTTTTTCTTTCATTCATACTGCCCAGAATAGGTCCTATTAAATAACTAAAGCAATTTTTTAAACTATAGGAAAACATGTAGCTATATGTATTTTGCAATAGATATTTTTCTCTCCTTTTTATCCTTTCCATTTCTCCTTTTATAACTAAACTGTAAGTATACTTCTGAAGACAGTTTCAAAGTGGTAGCCTGACTTCTAATCTGCACCTTCTATTAATGTGACTGGGTGTTTCTCATGGCTAAGAAAATGTATCTTTTTGCCTTGGAGAAATACACAGATGAAGAAACTAAGATTGAAACCTTTGAACAAAGGTTATTTACTGTTCTGTAGATAACCCTATGTATAGTAAGTATACCATAGTGATTCACCTTGTCATAAAATAAAACAAAATAAAAACCTTAAGTAAAAATCCTTTTGGCTTAATTAATTTGTATTATTTAGCTTGCAAACTGAAAGAAAAACATCAACTTTTGCTATTACTGAAGAAAATGGTTTACAACACTATTGTTTCATAGAGCTTGCTCACGCATCTCTGTAGGCTCAATTCAGATGCACAAACGAAGGCATCTGTACCATGAGCTTCTGTAAGATTTCTGAAATATCATGAAATAAGAATGGGAGGTCCAGGCAGAATACCTTTATGGCATCTCAAAGGATGCCAGAGACCTATGTTTAGACAACTAAGCCAAATTCTAAATGTGAATCTGAAGAATTTGCTAGAATATTAGTTCCAACAATGAAAACATGGCCTGTAATATAAGTATTGATGGCAGACCTGTACCTGGCTGATTTCCAAAGGCAAAAGTATCAGCTCTTAGTGACACTGGTTGGAATCAGCATTTGAATTTTGATATCCTCATTCACTGTTTCTGGGCTGAATCTTGGGTGTGAGACACGCTGACTACATCACCTGGTTCAGTCCGAATTTGTGAAAGTCCCTAGCAAACAAAAAAGGTGGTTAATTTTTAGCCCATGAGTATGTGTCAGTGGGAGTAGAGAGAGGTCTTTCAGGATGAGGAGCTCATAATTTCTCAGTTATCATGGAGACATATGTTTTGAATTCCTCAGTCCTGGATTTTCTTTTAAATGGCTCTGAAAGCCATGAGTCTTGCAAAAGGGGTAAGTTGTGCTAAGGGAGAGTGATCTAATGTCTGTGGCTTGTTACAAGTGAACCTTCTGAAGGCAAGAGGGAAAGAGAAGACTGTTGACTTTCTTAAACTTCCACATGTTGACTGGCAGTATTCCTGCTGGTAAATGAAACTTTTCCAGAACATAGACCCGAGTACAGAAATCTGAACATGTACACTGAGAAGGTTTTGGAATGGTCACCAGTGGACTTGTTGCCTGGGTCTAGTAGCATTGTCCCAGCCACTGCCTGGCCACATTCTCTGCATTGGTGTAGGCCAGGGATCATTCCCAGAAGGCCACAAGCTAAAAACTTTTCTCATAAACAGTTCTAACTTAACAAGTACATAGACCAAATAAAATATATTTTATTCTGTTCTTTATTTTTGGCTATACTTGGACCTCCCATAAGTGAATGTTGATAAAGGCACAAATTTTCCAGTTAGTGGCAGGTCTCAGTGCCTGCCCTACACCTATACAGATTATAAACAGGTCCAGGCAGCATCTAGATATACATATGTGCCTGTCCAGCCTAGTGGCCTTCTACAATGAAGTGACTACTTTAGTTGACAAGGGTAGACCTATAGATGTTGTCTGTCTGGACTTCTGCAAGGCCTTTGACACAGTCCCCCACAACAGCTTTATCTCTAAGTTGGAGAATTACGGGTTCAATGGGTGAACTGTTCATTGGATAAAGAAATGGCTAGATGGTTGCATCCAGAGAGTGACGGTCAATGGCTCAATGTCCAGATGGGGAAGGTGACAAATGGTGTTCCTCGAGTGGCTGTGCTGGAACCAGTGTTGTTTAATATCTTCATTAATGGTACTGACAGTGGCATTGAGTGCACTTTCAGCAACTTTGCCTATGATACCAAGCTGGGGTGTATAGTTGATATGCCAGAGGGACAGGATGCCATCCAGAGGGACCTGGATAGGCTGGAGAGGTGGGCCCAAATGAACCTTATGAGGTTCAACAAGGGCAAGTGCGGGGTCCTGCAACTGGACCGGGGTAACCAGCATTACCAGTATAGGCTGGGAAAGGATATACTGGAGAACAGTCCTGTGGAAAGGGACTTGAGGGTGCTGGTGGATGAAAAACTGGATATGAGCCACCAATGTGCAATCGCAGCCCAGAA
>JANHFX010016961.1:5158-19596 GCA_027560015.1 Chloroceryle amazona | reverse complement strand
ATAGAACCCAACCCCCCTGATGGTAATTACATCACTGTCACCACTGATGCTGTGGAGCAGGCACTGGGGGGTCTCAGACTGAGCCCCGCAGTAGATGGGAGCTGTGTTCAGGAGCTGGATTCTGGTACCGGATTCAGGAACACACCGATTGGGATTGAAGGAAGAACGGACAGAGTCCTCCTTGGATGGCCAGAGGAAGGAACTGGAAGAGGACCTGAACTTTGCCAAGCAAAGCTGGCAAAGTGGTCCAAGAGGGGAGAAGAGCCCAAGAGCCCCCAGGGAGAGAGCAACGAGTGAGCGAGCAAGCTGTAGACCCTCCAGATCCCTCTGCCTTATATCTGAATATGACATCTATGGGCTGGAATACCTCACTGGTCAATTTGGGGTCACCTGCCCTGTCCACTCCTCCTGTAGGTGAGGTCTTTCACTTTCCTACACCTCTCAGTGTGGTACACAAGTGGCCTTGGTCTGCACACCAATACTTGGTAGTAACTCTAACCATGGGCTGTTATCACTGCCAGCAGCAGACACAGTCTATGAAAACAGGCTGCTAACTTCAGAAAGTGCAGTTAGTTAGAAGAACTGAGCTGAAAAGTAAAATCACTGAACAGAACCATCTCTGTTCTCACCCAAACCAGGACACCTATATTGGCCACTAACCCTCTGCCAGGTTTTGGCCCCTGTATGGAAGTGAGTGTCTCAAACTCCTGAGTCATGGTCACAAAGCATCCATGCCTTCTCCAGATGCTTAGCACCTTTGCACTGGATGTTATTAAAGCCCACAGCACACCTGAAGAGCACAATGCTTGTCTATATTTCAGTCATGCTTCTTCATGGTCTAGTATTGCAATGCAAAAACCACTTTATTTAGTATTTTCAGCCTATATGCTTAAGTAAGACCTGAAATGGTTGACATGTTTTTTTGGGCTTATGGTAAACCAGATCAAATCATTGATTTGAATTAAAAATAACCTTTCCTTGCTCTTCCCCTCTTCAGAGTGAGAGATTACATCTTTAAGTGGCCATACTAATTTATGCTAATTTACAAAATATCTGGACTATGACTCAAGGCATGTCCACATGTTTTGTTCTGCAAACTCTATTATGGCAACAAAAACACTGCCAAAGCACACAGCAAGGGGGTTATATTGCAACAGGAAGATCTGAGAGCACTTAACTGCCAGAGCCCTTGGCTCAGCAGGAATCATGGAACAGCACAGGCTTCTCTAAGACATGGGAAATCATTAAAAAACCCCAAGCTTCTTACCATTTGTAACCATTTGCTCTAATGATAGCACTCACACAACATGAGAAAGTGTAAAACAGGTGAGAAGTTTGGAAGGACTGCATGAGACCAAAACCTCTGTCTTTTCATCCATCTTTGCCCTTGACAGTGCCAACGCCATACTGTTTAGTGATGGACAGATTTGTGTAAGTAAATACTTCATAAGTACATAGAGACAAATCTTGATATTGCAGGCTGTAGAAAAGTGTGCACATGTAGAGTGGGTGTCCCGCAAAAACTTCACAATGTGAGAGTTTAAGCACAGCTTCCTTACTAGAGAAATTAACGTCTTGTTTCAATGCTATCCATTGCTGCACACCAGGGATGCAAGCCTTTTTAAATTTATACAAGTAAACTTCTATTTACCATTAATTCTTCTTCTGCATTTTAACTTAGGAATGGTTTTGAAGCCATTCCTGAGAGAAATTTTCAATAGGAGAGATGGGAAAAAAATGCTAGAAAAATAACCCTCATCTTTTATATGCTTTTTATTTATCTTTGTATTTTTCTCATTCTTCTGACTCTAAAAGTCTCATTACACACTTCATTAGCAGCTTTCTGAGGCCCTATAGTATAGTGGTGTCTACTCAGAGTCTCTGAGGGATGAAATTGGAGATTTACTGAGGAGAGTTTGAGGGCTAATTACAAGGCCTTATCAACTAATAATGAAATCAGTGGGCCACTGGCATAGTGATAATGTCCTCTGCTGTAGTCAGTAAGATCTGTGTTAGATTAGTCCTGTGGGTTAAGAGGGAATGCAGGTGAAGAGCTGCTAGTCATCTGGCTACCTAGGAAGTATCTTTTACGGGGTCAGAAGATGGTCCCCATCCTTTCTTCCTTTGCAGAATAATAGGAAATGCTCTTAAGCATTCTTAGGTACCTTCTTCTCTTAGAAGTAACATAGTGTGAAACCCAGGGAGTAATTGATCTAAATCTCCCGACTCATTGTAGTGAATACCAACTTTATGTTGTAGGGCTGAAATGTATTACCCTGGGTTAAGGATGGAAAAGGGATCCTAAGGCTCTGAACAAAGTGAGGTCTACTCAGGAATAAGCTATACTTTTGTGAGAAAGAGGCAATTATGTGAAGAATTGCAGTGAAAATGCAGTAAGATTCATACCAGTCTCACAAGCATAAATACTGAGATCCAGGAGAAAATATTTTTCTGGTGCTTATTCATTCCCCCTTTCAACAAGAATGTTAGTTTTACTTCTTCATTTGAAAAGAATCAAGAGCTGCTTGTCTCATTTGTTTAGTTTTTAATAAAAACTAAATGAGACTATAAAGTATGTGTGTAGAAACCCTTCTCTTCTTCAGGCAAGGTTTTGAAAATTTATATGCTTTTCTCTATAAAGCAGAAATTGTGTATATGTTTTCACTTCTCCCAGTTCAACTCTATTTTTTCCCCAGAAAATACAGTCTCATTAGTGTCTTCAACTTCAGCATGAAAAGTTCACTTAAGCATGAAACGTTCACTTATTTTCTTAAGACCTATTTGCTTTGATGGACTTACATGTATGTTTAAATTAAACTCATGCTTAGATGCTTTACTGAGTCCTGGAGGTCTGTAGTCTACATTTGTTCTAATTATCGATTCTTTGCATGTGTACATGTATATGTGCCAAAGGAAAAAAAAAACAAGTTATATATCCTGAAGAAAATTATGTATATTTCAGTTCCATAAAGGGATTTAGGAACATGCATCCAGTATTTGCATTCTGTTTAGATCCTCAGATCCATTTACTGACCTGCTACATGATGCATTAAATGCCTCTAAGTTTTGCCATAACATCTGCCTGACTTTTGTTGCTGCTGATCAGTTCTCTGCCTACTCTCCAGGGCAAGCTCAGAATAGGATATTGAAACAAGGCTTTCAGGATTAGCTATATGTGCACATCTGTCACCTCTTACAAACTATAGCTTTGAGTGTAGATTTCCCACATCAGACTTTTTTATTACATGCACATTCTGCATGATGTGGAGTACAGGCTTGATTGAGCCTACATCCTCTGTATCTTTGCAAGGAGTGATCAAACCACCGGACTGTTTAACTATTCTAGATGATTTCCTGTCATTCTCTCTGGATTCACATTGTATAAAATCCCTAAATACTTACTGACAAGAAAGATTCTCTCCTACCAGTGATTAGTGGGCATTTCATAGGGACAGAAACAGAAGTCTCCATCTCTTTCCTAACATATTCCTGTAATAAATCAGTTGTTCGATATCTTTCAAGCACCCTTTAAAAAAAAGTATATGCATCATTGATGAAAAATACAGGCATCTTAAAAATTTAATTTGACCCAAATTCTCCTATCTATCACTGATCAAAGAGAAGCTCCAGTCTCACAAAGATTAGAAAAGAAAGTTGTCACTACAGATAAATTTGCCATATTTATGTGTACTTTCATTTTTTTTTTTCAAAGAACCAGACTAACTGTGCTGTTCCAAAGGGAGAACTAGAATTAATGTCTATACTCTTGAGTTCTCCAATGGGCTGCACGCAGGCACATCTGTGCCCCTTTCCAGAGCTCTGTTGACTTCATCAGCAGTCCACAGAGACACAGTATGACTCACAGCTGCTACACAATGGTGCTGCTAGCTAAGCTTAATCATTAGATTCTGGTCTATGAGTTATTTCATGTACCTACAAAGACATAGTTAAGATAGATACAGACAGAGAAATTAATATCCTTTGACATGCAAATCTCTCAGTAAAATAGGTTTTGATAACTTATGCTACTTGGCTAATCCTAATGCACTTCCCTTTTAGGTGTCCAAGATGAATTCTTTTACAAATTTTATCTTTTTTTGTTCCAAAATGATACTTCTGAATTTCATATACTGATTTAAACAGAAATGATTGTACTTTCTTTAATGTTCCTATTCATTCTCACATTTTTAGACAAATGCAGGCATGATCATGAAAATTAAAAGGTATGATTTTAGAATATTACAATTCCAAAAATTAATTTGATGGAAAATGGTCTTTCTTTATATCTGATGCTCCCTTAATAAACCTGATAGACCCATTCAAAGTCAGGGTTTGACTTTCTTGCTACCACTTTTAGAAGCCTAGGAAGATTTTCATTCACTTTTTGTACCTTCTTGACCCAGGCTGCACTAGTGGCTGAACATTTGACAGAGAACGGGCACTCTTGGGAGCTATCAGTATTTTGAATGTGTGTAGATCAAGGAATGACCTTGGCAAGTGTACATTTGCTGTATTGTTGGCATCCTCTTCATACTTTTTTAAGCAAAGGTATTAGGTTTATGACAGAGTATATGATATCAATCACTTGTTAGGAAATAAAATACAGATGGTAGAAAAATAAAAATCAGTGTGACAGAGATGCCTTTCTCAGGAGCTGTACACCCCATGTTCCCACTAGGGTGGTTAAGTACTGCTGCTCAGGAATATGAAGTTGCAGGGGAGAGTTTGGGGATTTCTTTATTTTGTTTTGATCCTGGCTTAGCTATAAGCTGTAAAACTATGTCAGCCTCTAAATTTTGCTTTTCAAAAAGGTGAAATCATGTTGGCTTATTTTCATACATACCTTTTCACTAAATAACAAAAATATTTGCTTCTGCAAAACATGCAATGTTTGCATAAACCATGGTACAGTATTGCATGTTATTGCAGTTTACAGTAATATTTGTAATACAACAATGACAAGAGGTTTCAGAAAACACAAACTATCAGCATCTGAACTCAGAGATGAGAGAGCATGGGCTGAGTGCTGCACAAAGGGACAGATTTCAAGCAAATGGTGCAAGATGCTGAGGTCCAGACAGCAGGAGGAATGCCCCAAATCCCCCAGCGCTATATGCTGAAGTCATTAGGCTGCTTCAAACACTATCCATGGTCATATAAACATGCCAAAACTTATATAAAACAATGGAGGGGGGGGATACCAACACCCAAGTTGGCTATTTACTGTCTATAAATTAAGCATCTTACTCCTTTTAAAGATACACAGTGAGTAGAGGAGGAAATAAGTGGCTAAAAAATAGAGGGCTAAAGATGAAGAAATTACTCCTTCCCATATCATGAATTAATGCTTGATTGCAGCTATTTGATTAGCTTACATGTTTGTTTCTCTCATTAAAACATGTTCTAAATAGCTACAATGGCAGAAATGGGGAAATGAGAAGGATCTGGAAATGTGCTCTTCCATCTCCTGAAATCTCTTGACAGATGTTATGTAAAGTTTTTTGATTACAGTACAAGTAAATGTAAAACTTATTCCTACATTTTTACTACACTGAGTCCTGTTAAGGACAGCTATAAGTTATGGCAAAACATAGCAGTAGATTTGTTTTCTGGAGTCAAAAGAGTGAAAGAAAATATCCTTGTTTGGTTGTTTTTTGGTGCATCTTGTTGCTTGTAGGTCTGAAGTAACAGGTATTTTCTAGCAATTTTTTTCCCCATTCTGCTTTTAATTTTCTTCCTTGGTGAGGTGTGAGCGAGAACAGATAGCTTGTTCAAGAAGAGTTTGTACTTTGTGTCAGCAAGTGTCCCCAGTGAGGGAGCAAGAATAGATGGCTGTAGCAGGGGTGAGCTGGACTCTGCTGACAGGGGTATTAAGGGTACTTTTGAAACCTGCAGAAGACAGAAGTAGGATAAGTGTCCCAAAGCCAGCTTTTGTGATAGTGTTTTGAAAGCTCTTGAGCAGGACAATGGTGACCTGGAAATTAAGAGGATTCTAGGGAGCAGTAAGGATTAGGATCTGGGTTGGTCAAGAATGAAGGAGAGCTGTACTTGAGGATTTTGGTAAATGTGAGTTCTGGGCATGGAAGAAGGGGCAGCTTTCATGTAGGAGCATCAGGGCATATGAGATTTGGATACTGAGTCCTGACTAGAGGAATGCAAGAAAAGGGAGGCTGTGATGCAAGACTCTTAGAAACTGTTAAGCAGGAACTAATTTTTGGACTTCTGTCTCTTCCCTTATTCTTTGTCTATTTTTTTGCTGTTGGAATACGCGACCTAAACCTCTTTTCCTTTCAGTCTATATCAGGGTGACATGCTATCCCAGATACGCTGTTAGATATGCTATCAGATATAGTGTCTCAGATAAGCATGCCATGCTATAGCTCATGTTATGTGGTTATATTACAGTATTTTGTCCTCACTAAATAGGTAATCTGACAGATGAAAGTGCTGCTGAAAATTTAGCTATCTTCTTTGGTTGTCCTAACACTTCACTTTTAGAGTAGAGGTTCTCAAGAGCTGAAAGTTCATTACATGGGGCTGCCTTATTTCCAAAAGTTTCTGAAGGCTTTGAGCCTTGCTTGCAGCTAAGGTACTTCTTACTAATTGTACAATGTCTTCCTAGCTGCCCTGGATTTCCTCTGAGACCAATGGAAAAGGGAAAGCAACCTGTGAGAGCAAAAAACTTTTAAAGGGGAATGTATTTGTAAGATCTCATCTCTCTGGAAAAGCAAATGGGAAAAGAAATTACATATCAATTTAATTTTTATTATTATCTCATCCTCTTCCACAGTACCAAACTTTAGAGTCACCTCCTTGATGTTACTTATTTCTTTTGTGGTCCTGGAGGTGAACTGTCAAACCAACTCATGTACTCATGTTTATCTTGTCCTTCTTTAGTCAGCTGAGATATAAGGTCACCTACTACAGAGCATACAAGAAAACATAACTTTTTTAATCAATATGATAGAATTGTGGTGCTTTGGAAGTGAAAGTCAAGAATTTTGTTCCTAAGCTTATAGATAGAGTGGATGTCATTAAAAAGCCAGCATTTACCAATGTCACATATGTTATATGGTCTGTAGGGTTTTTGGCAAGCATGAAAGTTCCTTCAGCAACAGATAATGACATTTGAGAGCAACTTCTCACTATAACTTTTTGGTACTATGGTGTTTTGGTTCTGGATCATGTTTATAGCAAGACCATAATTTTTACCATGCATTGACACTTTTTTTCCTAGAAAATAACTTTGAGTTTACATCTTAGAAATCAAAACTAATCATTTCTTTTTAGCAGGAAAATTTCAAAGTATTAAGTGGATGTGAAAATGCTTTTACACCCTAATATATGTAATACTTCTTTTATTTTGCTATACTCGTATGAATCAATTGCTCTGCTCTGCTAAATGAAAAAACATTTAACTATCAGGTAATGTCCAGACTCCTCCATCAAAACTCAACTGCTTAGCAGTACCACGGAATACTGAACTTCTTTCCTTAAGACATTATTGCTGTAGGAATTGTGGATTGTATTTAATGATAGGAACTGGTATGTGCATAATGAAATACTAGGTTTTTGAGCATTACTTACAATAGGAGACAGTTATTAGGAGCCAGTTTAAAATACTTAATTTTTAAGTTTATAAAATAGTCAGTAATTTATAATTTAATTCTATTACTTCTATCTTTTCTTAATGTGGCTCATGTTTTAATGAAGAAACCTCAAATGTGTCTTTCACAAACTGTTTCTGAGCTCAGAATCCCAGATTTTGCCTCCTGGAGATAAATAGAAGGTCCAGAGGGGACTCATGTAACTGTTTTGAAAAGTGTTAAATTAACAATAGCAGACAGATTTAGTAAATCACATGCAAAGAATTAGAATGACACAAAGCATGTGACAGTCATCAGCTTGCTTCCTATAGAGGACAGGAGGTTTAGTTACATCCAGCAACTAAATATAGATAGGGAGGCTCTACACCACTTCACCTAATCTATTATATTTGTCTTCTTACCTATGGGACCAAAAAAAATGCTGCTACAGTTCTTGTTTTCATCATCTAAAACCAAATTAGACCCACTATCAGACAGCTATCTTAATCTGCAAATTACTTTGCCTGTAATGACTTAATTAACATCTGATCACATGCCTGCATCAATCTCATACATTTTCATTTTTACTTTAGCGGCTAGAGCACAGTTTCTACATAGCTTACCTCTGTTGTGAGGTTACAGAGCTATTCCATGGAAGGCACTGAATAAAGACAGGAAGAAAAAAATGTTTCTTCTCCAGGGAAATTTCTTAAGAATTAAAAAAAATGCCTGCCTTGCACCAAGATGAAAACAAGACCCTCCTTTTTTACTGAAGAAGAAGAAAGCAGGCTGTCTTAGAGGAGCAGATATCCCAGCCATTGGCAAATGCTCTGAGGAAGTAAGGCTATGTCTGTGTTGACCATGAGATGGCCAAGTCAGGGAGAACACATAAAAGAGCTCGAGAATAGATATCCCAAGTGTAAGTTGTGAGAGTCCATCAATCCCATCTGCTCTTGTATCTGGTGATGTGAGGAGAACCTGGGTCCAACATCAAAGGACATGGCCACACAGGGAGATGGAGCTTAATGCTATTTGGGGTTGGAACTAGATGATCTTTAAGGTCACTTCTAACCCAATCCTTTTTATGGTTCTACTTGCTTCTCTAGTCAGACCTATGACAAAAAGGTCTGAGATTCCTCCCCAACTCTGCCAGCTCAGCTTGGAATAACTGTATTGCCAAAATCAACAGAAGCTCAACTGGCTCAAATCTATTTTTCCCAGAAACTGTATTTTTGTTCGAGCTGCCTTTAAAGAATAAATATAAAAGCTGCCTACCACATGAAAACAATCATTTTCTGAAACATTAATTAATTTATGCACTGATGTCTAGCGATGAGTGTCACATAACTTCTAAAAACTAATTTTCAGAGGTTCTGAGAACTCTGAACAAACCTTGTTTGTGACTTTCATTTTTTTTGTTAAATTTTGTATTCAAAGCAAAGTATTGTTCTTTTCTTAGGCCTCTTTATTTTCCCAGACTGATAGATAATCAATATTTTTAACACAAAACATGAAGACTAACATACCCTTGTAGTGAAAGCATACTGAAAGGGGCTCAATGTGGTGGGTGTTAAGGTCCCAGTCCTCCAAACTGGGAAATGTGTTGTAAGAAAAGCCTTTCTAGAGCTTCATGCAGTTGCTCTGAGTACCTTATTAATCTATGTTTTTTATCTGAACATGCGCTACTTTGATCTTTTGTAAGAATATATCAACCCTTTGAAGAAAAATGGTCTCTCGGTGCCTAACACCCTCATGAAAGCAGATGACAAGTAGCAGATTTTATCTATGAAGAAAGATTTTCAGTTACTTTGGTTTGTGCTTTAGCTCTGGTTCTTGTTCCTGTTGACCTAGACATACTCTTTTAGTAAATTTTAACATTAATAGCCAGGACGATTGATGATGTTTAAATACAGCAAAGATAAAATTTCATATCCTCTAGGTAGCAGAACTGCAGACACATTCTCTACTTGTGCTAAGGTGTTTTGAGTACAACAGATCTGTGATGCTTTAGAGAAAGAGAGTGTTGGACCCTGGATAATGGATTTGTGAGTCTCATACAAATTACTGTCTTTAGTGTCCTAATTGATTCCATCTGTAGTTTTACACCCTTTCCTTTTTTTCTTCCTCTTTCCTTTGTAGTCAGAGCTACCTTCAAACTGCAAGTGACGTGCCTGGGGGTCACAACCTGGATCCCTCTGCAAACTACAATTCCCCAAAGTTTCGCTCAAGGAATCAGAGCTATATGAGAGCAGTGAGCACGCTCAGTCAGGCCAGCTGTGTTAGTCAGGTGGGAAATTCTTGTTATAACTTTTTGTATAGGTTAATCACAGATGCAAGAGTTGCTGCTAGTGGATGGGTTTAGATTTTATTTTTTTTTCCTAATTAATGTCAAACTGAGGATGTGAATTGTCAAAGTAACTAAATTCCAAGGAATGTAACCTTCAAAATTTCAAGAAAAATATGAGCACTAGAAACAAAGGGACACTATCACACATATTTTCCATTTATTTTCATTAAAAATATAAATACTGGTATTTTCATTTTCAGTCTATATTAAATATTTCAATGTTAAGAAGGTTGAGAATGAGCATAAAGGGCACAGTGCTGCAGTACTCATCCTCTGAAAATACCTACACTGATTTCAGTAAATATGGGTTGCCAGATTAAGCTATGGATTGAAATAATTATGCTCCAGAGGAGCACTGATTCATCTCTAAACTCAATCATTGATAGGAATAAGTCCTATCAATTATTTTATATAGGGGGACTTCTGAAAAAAAGTAATTTTTCCACCCTGCTGGTTTTATGTTGTTTAGTTAATACCAATTCATGTTGAAATGAGACCTGAATCAGGCCAGAAGCACCAGCAGCCTTGTGAAGTATATGCATGTTCTGTTTAGCAGGGAACTTTACATAACAATTCCAATGTTTCTAATGTTCATTGGTCCTGACATTTCTTCCCTGCATTGCTTCATGACAGGTGGGCTTTGCCTTCTGCTCAGGCATGTCATTTTATTTTTCTTTGACCTTTTAGTGAGGCACCTAAGGGTATATTAGCTAATTATGCACAATGGATATATTTTTAAAAAAAAAAAAGTCTTTTTTGAGCAATTTTACATCACCCAATTTGTACTGATGGCTATTCAGGCCTGGATTCAACTCATCTAACTAGATGCTTTTAACTGAGGCAACAGATAAAGCTTCTTTTGTAGTTAATGGAGTGAAAGAGTTTCTTCCAGGACAATGCACATCCCAAATGGGCTGAGAGCCCTCTGGAAATGCTTGTCAGTCTCCAATGATAGTTGGGAGGGACTAATCACCTAACTAATGCCCTTCAGTCAAATTTCTTCATTTTTGTGGGATAAATCTAAGTATAATCTTTCATAGTACACATGAGAATTAGAAACAGTCATTTTCCAAACCCTTCATTATTTTTCCATAGCTTCCTTGTGAAACATACCCTCATATTTCTTATGCCTTGGTTTTAATTACCTTGGTTTGGTTATTTTCTAATTTTTATTACACTCTGCTTTTAAGTTTCACAAGAATTAGATCCTGCATTCAAAGTAAACACTGTTGCCTATCACCTAACAATGCTATAATATAGAACTATTCTAACATCTTCTGCCTCTGTGACCATGTCTGTGCATGGAGATGTTCATTGAGCTGTCCATAATGACTAATTAGTTTCAGTAGCGGCTAAAATTCTTCATTTCAATGTACATTACCTGGAAAAATAGATTTCATTTGTAGGTAGATTGCTTAATTGGCCAGATTAACTAAACCTGCTGGAGAGAGTTCCTTACTTTCTTTTTCAGTCTTTGCTAACCTATATAATTTTGTTTCAACCACATATTCCATACCTCACGGTCTAGCTTTTTTCCAGAACAGTAATAATTACATTTGATAGATACTATATAAAGTAAATGCCTTAAAATAACAAGTTCTGAACCTTCACTGCTTCCTTCTTTTCTTTTCCATGACACCATCATCTTCTTGTCTCATCTACATAATAGAAGTTTGTATCATCTGAGGTATCTTAAATGACTTTTTTTGGTGAGGCCCTTCCTTTTTTATTTTTGACCAAGAGTAGAATCAAGAAAGATGATGGGTTCCATGGTTTATATCTTTAATTTACATTTTAAAACTTTTATTTTTCTATTGTCAGTTACCTTAGCTTGAAAGAAGTGTTTATGGACTACACTACCATAAATTTTCTGATCAATGATGTATGCAAAGTATTTCAGAGTAAGATATTTTTTAATCTTTTTGAGATTGCATTAGTCTACTTAACTTTATTAGAAGGAAATTTTATGAAGGGTAATGTAATTCCTTTCAGAAGAGATTTAGTAGCCAAACTGTCTTACATGAAATTAAAATATCAGTTATTCATTATCATCACAAGTTCTCTATGAAATTTCCATTTACTTAATCAAAATCCTAAAACATTTTAAACAATTGTACTCACCCTATTTCCATCATGAATAATGTAATAGGAAGAGTAATAATGAAAAATGCATTTAGCAACGATATAGAAAAAGTAATAGCAACTGGATGTGCTGTTCAGTGACACTAAGAATTCAACTTGGTATTTACACTGATTCTTATTTCTAGCACTCTCCTGTAAGAAAAAAAAATATTATCAGGAGGACATATCAGGAGGTCATGCATTTGTCTGCCCAGTGTTAATTTCCTGACTGACTTTGGATAAACATAATTTTGAATTATTCAGGTACATTTACAGGTAGTTGGGCTGACTTCAGAGAACCTGTTAAAATTGATGTATGTAGAATTTAGGCACTCATCTCCAAAACTGCAGTGCACATTTCCCTACTGAGAGGTTGCCTAAGCCTGGCCAGCCTGCCTGAACCCTGTTTATCACAAAAGCTACCTAAAAATCACAGTTTTGCATCATGCCCAACCTGCAGGGTGGGATCAGCAGGTGGATGCTGGCTCCTGTCCAAGCCCTGTGGGGAGCTGGAGGGTGGTGCTGAAGTCCCCCAAGGGGCCAACCTGGTAGGTGATACAGGTAGGAACATCTAAGGTGCTCTGACAGGCAGCATTTTTCAGCACATCTGGTGGCAGAAGTATCAGGCTTAAACTAATGCTGCTGAGGAAAAGGCAGCGGTTGTGGCTCATTTTTCAACAGTAATTGAACAACCAACCCAGTTAACCAGGGAATGAATTTGGTTTAGGGCCCTTCTCAGCTCAAGGTAGTCCAACTATTATTTTCCTATCTGACTGTTTCTCACTCTATTTCAGACAATGTTTATTCTTACACATGCATCACTGGACACAACTCCAGATGCAGTATTTCTCAAACCATTCAGAAGCATCACCTCCTCTGAACTTACACATCTTCAAGTATGAGATACTTTCTTGAGCCCCTTTATAGTGAAAGGAAGGAAGATAACAACCTGCCACACAGGCTAAAAGTCCACAAATAGTATCTTTACTGATAAGTAAGGTACCCAGGCCATCCACCCTCACCTTTTGAGAGCTAATATTAGTACAGCTGATTTCTGTTCTCTAATCCTGTCAGAACATGGATTTCTATCAGCACAGAGTGATCTTGCTGGTTACCATTTAATCACGTATTTACAATCCTCTGAACATGCCAAAAGATATTAAATGCAAAATTAATTGTATAGCATGTGTGATGTACTTACTATATACATATGAACAGCTGCTGTAAGTTAAAAAATGTGAATGTGATCAGAAGGGATTATTACATTTTAACTATTTGCTAAAACAGTTCTTCATCAATGTACAGGTGTCCATTTGAGATGTTGAGGCCGTGATGATCACAAAAAAGCAAGTCAAAAATCAAATGCATTGTTGTTGTTTATTCAGATGAGTGAAGCAGAGGTTAATGGGCAATTTGAATCGGTGTGTGAATCAGTGTTTAGTGAAGTTGAAGCTCAGGCAATGGATGCCCTTGACCTCCCTGGATGTTTCCGAACAAGAAGCCACAGTTACTTGCGTGCCATTCAGGCAGGCTATTCCCAGGATGATGAATGTATACCTGCGATGGCATCTTCCAACATCACCTCAACTATCAGGTCAACAACAGGTAAGCAAATCTACACTGACCTTTCCACTGTTCTGCATTTAAAAATATGTCGCCTTGTTTTGTAAAAGGATGTTTGACACTGAAACAATTTTCCATTGTGTAGTGATAATATTTGATACCAGTATTCTTAGGTTTTTACTGTACTGTTGTGGCTACACCATGGAATAAGCTCCTTCTGGGAAGAATCTTGCAAGCATAATATAATGGACCTGGTCTTTTGACCTCCATTTCCCATGCGTACAGTTACCCAGCTGCAAATATAAAAATGCAAGTGCACATGGTATCATTTAGACATTTAGGTATTTTTATCTATCCAGTAATTGATCTTCTAAATGAGAACAGTTGCACTGGTTTTAATTTAGGTCCTTAAAGTACCACAAGAAAAAAAGAAGCATGATTTAAAATATTTGGTCTAAACATTTCCAGACAATTAACAGGGAATGAATTGCTTACTTTTAGAAAAGGTGTGTAATGCGTTGTATCAATACACTGAATCATAAACATTATGGCAAGCTTCACACATTGCTATTACTCATCGGTAACCATTATCATTCATTGTTATACCATTCACTTTTAGGATCTTTTGACATTCTTCTGGCAACTTTCTTTTCTCTTAGCAAAGATGACAGCTTTATTCATTTTAGAATATTACCATTTAGTATTGGTAAAGAAAAGATTGCACAAATAGCAGTTAAATAATTAAAATACATATTCTTTTTTAAGTGATCCAAAATCACTTTTATATTTCCAAATATGTTAATGTCCATACTTTATTATGA
>JANHFX010016960.1:105159-153256 GCA_027560015.1 Chloroceryle amazona | reverse complement strand
CTCGATGCAGGGGCCTGGGCGGCGGTGGTCGGGGCGGGGTTTGTGCTTGCACATGTGCACGTGGGGGTGCACACCCTGCCCTGTGCACACGCGTGTGCAGCTGGGCAGCAACAGCAGAGGGACTGCTCATGGAAGAAACAAACCTGCTTTATGCTAACAGCTCCAGATCTGTGTTTTATTTAGAAGAAATAATGCTCATGTATCAAACAAATAAAGCAGCTCTGCTTGCCAGCGCTCTCAGAGCGATGGTAATTACATAGATTTTTTGGTCAGTCCTGTCATATTTACTCCAGTAAGTTGATTAACCTATGTAATGAGTACAGGACTGTGACCAATACTGACCCCACATCAAAGGCTGGTATTGCTGCTGTGTGCTGACCTGAATTTTAATTGTTCGCTAGGTTTTGTAATTAAACCACAAATGTGCTAAAGAAGAGATTAGGCATTTTAGCTGGCAGTGTTTGCATTTTCCCAGGTGTGCCAATTGTGTACACTATAAAACATCCAATGCCTGCTTCAATATGCCAGTATCTAGTGACGTGCTACTTCACAGATACCTAAAACCTGTTTTGTTTGGGGTTTTTTTTTGGCTTAATATCTTAAAAGGGGGAACAAATGCAATTTACAGGCTAAAACTTTCCAGCATACGTTGCTGTGTATCACCAAAGCTCTTGCATAGAGGTATATAAATAAATCAACAATGAATAAATTAGGACTTCAAGTGTTTGGGAAGTTCCCACAGGCTTACACACTCAGTCCTCAGAGTCCAAAAAAGCTACTGCAGACAGATGTGTTTTCTTTCTTCAGGATCATCAGTGTGGTACATCTGTTGCTTCAGCCAGTGGCTATGGCAGCCTTGAGAGGAAACACGTTGCTTCTTAAATGAAGACAACTATCAGAAATAAATGAGAACATTTGGAAAGTTACCCATGCCTCACTTTTGTTTGAAAGACACTTCTCTTTTGGAAGCTCTCACAACATAAAAAGGAAGAACTGCGCTGCCTCGCTCCACATGAGCCCTCTGTCTCTCGTTTTGCTGGAGAAAACCACGTGCTTAAACATCTGAGTTTCCCAGTGTGTGCTGCCTTCTACCTCATGTGCCTGCTGCTTTGGCAAGGAGAAGTCCAGCGTCACTGTTGGCACAGCTCTCTGCTTTTCTTCTGACCACACAGAGGAGATGGAACTAGAATGAAATGGGTTAATCTGGAGTTGGGTGGGTTGCACTGGAAGGGAACAACTGTGAAGAAGATCCATCTTTCATTCATAACATTTTGTCTGAAACATATGGGAAGTATTAGGAGCTACATTTTCATCTTGATGAGCTGGAACTTGGGAGCATGTCTTGAGATTTATGCAAGACCGTGAATTTGGTCTGAAACTATTCTTCTTTGGTGTGCTTGTACTTCTTTCATCTTCCTGTGATTTAGTCCTCTCGTGATCTACCAGCAGTGGGTGTAGTCAAGACTCAAAAAAAGTTGTTGACTCTTTGGATTTGATTGTGAGCAGAGAGTTTGGCTGAAGGAAGAGCAAAACCCAGTTTTCTTTCCTACAGGGAGACTGTTGTGCATAAAGAATAATGAGGGGAAGATGGTAAAATGTGGCAGGTTCGGAGAGTGGCAATCTCTGAGATACAGGCTATTTGTCTCACACCTTTGATAGCCAGAGCTCTTCTAACATGGGCAATTTGCAGCTGTCTGCTGATACTTTGGAAAAAAATAATTTCAGATGTGGCTGTATAATTTACTGGGATGGTGAGACAGTCCTAGGCTTTTATTTTTTGTTAATAAAAAAACACCCTGCAGACTAAAGAATACCCACCCAGGACGACCAGTGTCCTGTAGACACTGCTCTTAACGTAACAGTCACAATGTACTCTCCAGGGACACTCTCTGCTTTGTTTTTCTTTCCTGTGTGATGCCCAGGAATCCCAAAGGCATCTCTGGGAAAATTTTTCTTTCAACGGAGGAATTGTTTGTTCAGCTATGCAGTTGAGTTCACCAACTGGACTCCTCTGAGAGCATCAGAAGCCAACTGAGTGTTGCTTGGATGTGAACTTCTCTGCCTGTTTCCTAGCTCAGGTTGCTCTCAGACACGAGACGTTGCGACCTGTTTCAGTTGGTCCTGCCATGAGGGTAATTTCTGCATGCTGGGGTTTTTAGGAGTGCTGATTTATGTCATATGGCTTCAGCATGCTGACATTTTTCTATTTCACAATAGTTATTCATCCATTTAAGCATGTGACCAGCCTTGAAATATTAGTGAGAACTCATAGATGTTGACTGCTGGACTCTATGAAGAACGATGCCTTCATTGTCCGACTTGAACAGACACAGGAGCCTTGCTTCCTTGTTCAGAAGCACCCTCATCTTTACAGAATTGTGTGTCTGGTCTTGAATGGATTTGCAAGAACTGAGCGTTAAGTAAAATACCTGATAGCTAAAGAAAATAATGAAGCCCTGCCCAAAATACTGATGTGGCCTATTCTTTAAGGGTGCCTGCATGCTCTGGAAAGAGCAAATTTTGGATTGTAAATAAGACCTCCAAATTTTCCTCTTGTGTTTGAAGCTTGTAATGGCAAAAACCCATGCAGTGCATAATGATGCCTTGAAACAAAAATATATAAATGTGCTTAAAAAAAAAGGAAAAGTGTTTGCTTGCCAGAAATCTTGAGCTCTGTAAAAGTGGTTTTGACTCTTTAAATTGAGACAATAGTATTCAAATAAAATTAAATGGGGTAACCCAAGACTGAAATCCTAATACAAGAATTAACAGGGAAGAGAAGTCATAAACAAATTACTGAAATATAATTTAAAGGTAAATATGTTAATTTAAAATCAGTTGCCATACTCATTTGAAAGATGTAATTTCAAGAGAGAGAATAACCAGTTTAAAATTAATATAATTTATTAACAATTAAAAATTATAACACAAGTGGAGGGAGATTGGAGGTGAAATATTGAGTTTCCTTTGATAGGTAGAGTAATTATGAAGTATGCTTTTGAAGTTCAAGAAGAGAGCCTTAGGACACAACATTTTTTAAAGTAAAAATTGGCTTGCACTCTGTTCGAGTGATTTATTTTGCACTAAGAAATGGGTGTGAGACATGATGTGATTTAAAATGTCATCCCTTGATGGAACTGCTTGAGGGTGACATAATTTTTTTTTTCTCCTTATTCTCTCCTTTTCTTTATATATTTGGCTGCTTGATTTCTAAAATTTTCTATCTTAGGGAATCTATTGAGATTATGTAGAAACGAAAAAAAAAAGAGTCCAAATCACCATCACCCCCACCACCCCCAAAATAAAACTTTCCCCTGAAGTTCAGGAAACTAAAGGCTGGACTCTGGAGGGAGCTGCTGGGAAGGAATACATTTTTCAGCTGCATCTGTGTCATCTGTTGTTTACCTGGTGGCTGACTTCGAGGAATACCCCTTGTTCATGCCACCAAACAAATGCACTTAATAAATGCTGTAGGAGTGTTGCTTTTCCCCAAAACCAGGCTGTCCCACACACCCCTGGGCAGCAAGGACCAGCCCTCCTCTCTCCTCTCTATGTGCCTTTTGGCAGGAACGCTTCGAAAAGTTGACCCTGGGCTTAACACCTCCTTCATTTCTTCTTGCAGGCAGCACATTGTGTGATAGATGTGGTAGCTCGTCACCAGGATGACTTCTGTGACACGGTTGCTTGCACGGGGCTTTAGGGGCAGGAGGAGGAGCTGGCTGTTGTGGCAGTGGGCCAGGAGCACAGAGGCAGTGTTCTGGCTGAAATACACCCTTGCTTACCTTGGCAGACTCATCTCTCGTAAAGCTTTTGCTTAACCTCAGTGGCATTTTTATATGCTTGGCGACTTTTATCATAAATCTCACTACTTTTGTTCAAAGCTCTAGCTATTGGAGGCAAGGGATTTATGTAAGAGTCTTGTAGATTTAACTTCAGGGTGAATCTCACGATGTTTTACCTACTACTAGCTAAATAGATCTTGTGGGTCCTGGATGATACAAGCATCTGGACATACAGGAGCTCAGTTGGACAGTTGTAGGGGAGATCCACCCGTGCTTGCTACCTACCAATATTCCAGCCAAACAAAAAAAGAAAAAAAAAAAAAGAAAAAAAGAAAACCACAAACCCTTCAAGTTTCACATAGATGTGCTTTGGAGAGTCCTGAGATGTGGATGCTCTTCTCTCTCTAAGCTCCACCAGCTCTGTGGGGCTAATTGAAAATGAGGGGAATGTTTTTCATCACCAGTATGGATAAATAAGAACAGAATACACACAGGGCACAGATCTACCCAGTAAGAGAAGCCACTTTTTTCCTTGTCACATTTCAAATAAAATTGCCATCTAATCTAAAATACATCAACCTTCCTGAAAGTCTGTGACTTCTTGTATGAGGAGCTACAGCAAAGTTTGTAGCCAGACTTGTTATAAAAACACAGAAGGTAAAAATAGCTGTGAAGTCAGGGAGTGGAATCCAGCCCTAAATGGGTGGCCCAGTTCGCTCTCACATTCAATTATTGTAAACAAAAATAAACTCTTATTCCTTTTAGGCTGCTGATGATAGCATTTTCTCTTGCCACGGGGAAACGCTGCTGCTCCTCTATCATCTGACAACTCTTGGCCATTTTTGTGGTCTTTATTTGTTTGTGGAAGGTCTTGGTCAACAAAGTACCAGTATTGTCTGACTGTGAGCAGCACATTATTGGGAAGGTGGTTCTCATGGAGGAGAGGGAGTAGTTTGGGTTGGCTTTTTTTTTTTTCAGAAGACCGGAAAGATTTCTGCAGGAACTTCACAAGGAGCTCGCTCTGCTTTTATTCTGGGCCTTCTGCAGGACTTGCTGTAGCTCTGGGTAGCGGACAGAATTGGTGCTGCTCTGGGAGCTGGACTGGCTCCTGGTGGCAGGGTGACAGCCAGGAGGATTGCAGAGCCCGGTGCTGCAGGTGGAGCCGTTTGTCCCAGCTGTGGCTCACACCAGGTGGCCAAACACTCCATAAAGGGCTGAGGGGCTGGGGCTGGGGCTTCTCCCCATCCCTGCTGTGCTGTGGGCAGGAGCTGCTGCCTGGGATCCCTGCCTGCTTTGCTGCTCCATGGAGAAAGCTGAGGCTTTAACGAAAGAGGGGGTAAGATATCTAAATGGATATGTCTGTTATGACTAAAAGGCCTGGGCTTTTGCTGAGCTGCTTGGTTGAAGGACTGAGGCAACCTCTCTGTGTTTTCTGACTTGTGCTAATCCCCAGCCTTGCTGAAGCCTGGGCTCTTTTACTTTGCAGGCCTTGTGTTGTCTATTAAATGCAGCAAGGAAAGGTCTGTCCCTCAAAGAAATGGGAGCATAATATTAATTAATCTTGCAAGAGGGCTTTTTTTTTTTTAATAAATTTTTCTTTTGTTTTTAACTATGAACTTTTTGAGATGGGGCTCTTGCCTTTTGTGACTGCTTAATGCCAAGCAGAGGTGTTGTTAGACTGTAAGAAATGCTCTAAAATCAGTGGATGTGAGCACTACAGAATGAAGAGGCATTCCTTTAGTGGTTTAAACTGTTGAGAGTCCACTGAAAGCTGTAGGCATGTTCTCTGTTACTAACTTGTACTTTAATATGTGGTTTTATGAGAGCAACAATATCTGCTCTTTTCCTAGAGCTGGTATTCCTAATAGTTTACACACAAGACAAAATATGTATCTATTGCCTAAGATGTGTTTGATGATATTGTAGCTCATGGTGTCCTACTGCTGAATCAGCTCTTGTAAGAGGCTTGGAAAGCTGTTACAAAGCTGGGAAGCACACAGCTAATCCATAAAATCTTAAATATATGTAAAGCAATGTGTAAATGACACCTACTAACTGGAAATTGCTACAGATAAAAGAGATCTGGCAGCTGAATCACAAAATATTATTCAGAGTAAATACTTACACCAACTTAATAGCCTAGAAACAGTTCCACTACTTGAGCAGCCTTCAGAAGTATCAACTAATTTGAAAGAGTGGGCTGCTGTTAAAATAATAATGAATCCAGCCTTGTCCTCTGCCTTGGAATCCTTCAGGCTTTCTCTGGTGGGTTTTTTTGGTATCCCTTTTTGTCTAGTTCAGTAAAGCATTAAGCAAATTTTAATCTTAAACACAAGCTTAGATCCCAGAGGGTTCAGAAGAGCATTTCAATGTGTGCTTAAAGCTCAACACATCATTGTCTGTAGCCCACTAAGAACAACTGTGTGTAGTCTCTTAGCTACCGAGATGTTGTAGGAAGAGATGGGTAACCCAGCTCTTGTGTTGCTGACTTTTAAATCAGCACTTGAGAGGAGTCTAATGGCTTGTGTTGTGATGGAGAGATGGGATGGCTGCTGCTGTCCAGCAGGCAGTGTTGGCAGGCTGTGACTGGTGACCCCAAGCTGGCATGGGGCAGACTGCCAGGATAGGAGGAGGCAGAGGTGTGTCATGATCCAGGGAGTTTGCTTGTGTCTTTTTTTTTCTCAGTACCTGATTAGAGGAGCATCTACATGAAGGCCATTCCTCACCTCTTCCCTGTCTCAGCTGTCTGCATTTTAGTTGCAGCTTGTGCCTGGGCCACCACATCAGCTCCCAGCAGTGTGACAGGTGGTGCAGGAGGTTGGGATCCTCTGTGCTGCTCTTTGCTTGTGGGTCCCTTGCCCTGGTGGGACACAGGTGGCAGAGCTGTGTGGCCACACCATCTGTGCGTGGTCAGTAAGTACATTTCCTAGGCATTGGAGTCATTGCTCTGTTTTGCCTGCTGTGAAGATTTAGAAAAATTTTATTATCACTGATAAATAGCAAAGCTGGTGTGTGTGTGGCTGAGGGTTTGCAATGTGAGAGTCTGAAGTACTGACACTGAACCTGATGCTGTAACAATTTCAGCTACTTTAGCAAAAACAAAAACAAAAAATTAGGAGACATCTCTAGCTCTTTCTCAGAGGGAAGTGGGAATATTGAAATGAATGAGCATTTACCATGTTGCTGGCATAAGCCATTTCTGGTTTCACCTAATGAAAATCTATTTGTTTTAATTTTGGTGGAATTTTTGCTGTCCTGCAAGTTTAGTGCCTTGCTTTGCAGTTCAGGAACTGCTGGCCAGGCACTGCAAGGGAGCTTTTTGTCCAGGCTATAAGGATGCTCTAGAAATTGGGGTGGTGATCTAGGACATGACAGGTCTATGTTCACCCTGCTCCTTTACTGACTGTGTGATATTGGGCTTAGCCTTCCTGTACCTATCTCCCTGTTGAACAATAGACATAGTGAGGACACAGTGGAGGTGTGAGATGGCTAAACATTGCCTTTTGATAGTATTGTGGTGGTGTGGTCTGAGGTATAATGGCAGGTGAATGTTGTTAAGCTTCTGCACCTACCAAGAAAGCTTGGCAGGGCATTGTTCAAAAGCTGCTCCTACCATTCGGAAGAAAAAGGAACAAGAATGCTACTTTACTTTTTTAGTTAAGGACTTCAGGACAAATAACTGCAACAAAATTAACTAAATTCTGTTTATTGTGGGTCTTGGTGCTTATAGAGAGGTTACCTGCTGAGCTTTATGATGCCTAGCCCGGGCATGGGAGCTGGCTCCTTCTCTGGGAAGTGGTTTGCTGGAGCTGTGTATCCACCCTGCAGTGCAGGGTGCAGTGGAGATACGCCAACAGTGAATGATTTCCAAAGCATTCCTCCTTCACACACAGCAGATGTTCCTTGGTCATTGCCATCGCTTCCTGAACTGTGTTTCAGGTTCTCTCTATGCAACACATAGACTGGGTGTGGGATGTACAGAAGACTTTTATAGTGCTTTTTGAATTTCATGCTCATGGATGCTTTAAAAGACTACCTGGGTCTTACAGATTCTTAAACTTGTGTCATCTTGATGTATTTCTTCCAATAAGTATAGCCAGTGCTCAACATCTCTAAGCACAAAGTGTCTTGAAATAATAGCCAAGCTAAAAGCCCAAACTTCTTAGGCTGAAAACCTCATTATAACTGTTTAAGCTCTCTCTTTAATGAAGAAGGTTGTCGAACTTTGAAAAGAAAATAACCCATATTATATCTGTCGCAAGTAGGAGGACTTCATGGATGTATGTAGCCCAGCTGCTGAGGTCTTGGCTCAGCTTCTCTCAAGGAGAGCTACAAAACCACATGGTGTCTCTGAGTACTGGATTTTGTGCTTGGACCTCCATACTAAAACTCATACGGAGCAACTGCTCCCTATTGGATGTACATCTGAGAGCTGCAAGAGTGCAAGTCATTCCAGCAAAGATCTGGTATCAATTACACTCAGTAAATTGGCTCCAGATAAGTCTATTTTGGACTGTGGAACATGAAGAACTTGTGTGGTGTACTAAAGCTTCCTATTTCTTGCCCAAACCCTGTCTCTTTGCAGGGAGCTGCCATCACAGGCATAGAAATCAGCATCTAGAGGCTGGCAGGTTTTAGATGGCAAAATCCTACTGGATCACATTTTGTGCAGACTATTAGCCTCCTGGGCATGTTATTTAACTGGGAGATATGCAGTGGGATTCAAGAGCTGTATCAGATACATTGTTTAGCTGTAGCAAGTTGTCTTTAAATGGCAGCATGCATCTTACTTTTGATATATGCAGGCTGAGATTACGGAAGAGGTAGACACGGTATAGTTGTTTAAATCTCAAAATATGTTTTAAATAATTGATTTCCACGCATCTAAAGTAAAGATCAGTTATTTAAAACATATTTATATTTGCAGAAAAACCCCAGTATGACAAAATAAATACTTATGCATAATTTAAAACATATTTGGAGGCTTTTAATGTTGCAAAATATGTCTCTAACAGTGGTAAAGCCTCAATAAATATGATTTAATAGTTCTTTGTGTTTAATACATAAGCATGCTATTGCGTATAAAAATATCAGATCTAATTAGAAGTTTGTCAGTGGGGGATGAGTTCACAAAGCTAGCTTCTAAGTTTGCACCTGTTTGTGAAAGACATGCTCAGTGATAAGTGAGAAGAAACTGGTGTTTGTTACCAGTCCCTAATTATTGGTGCAGCACAGGCACAAACCAGTGCTCCATAATCTGATAAAACTGGGTTAGTGAGGTTCAGCCTGGGCATCAGGAAGCATCTCTCTACTCAGAAGGTGGTCAGGCACTGGAACAGGCTTCCCAGAGAGGTGGTCAATGCTCCAAGCCTGTCAGGGCTCAGGAGGCATTTGGAGGATGCCCTTAAGGTGCTTTAACTTGGTCAGACTTGAAGTGATCAGGCAGTTGGGCGAGGTGATCATTGAAGGTCCCTTCCAGCTGGACTGTTCTATATCAAGTGAGAAATGTTTGGCAAGGCTCCCCAGGCCAAGGTGTGCCAAGTGAATTTTAAAAGGGATGGAGGTAGCTAAAGGAGAATTTCTCTAAACTCCTGAGGTTTTGACTGATTACTGTGTATGCCAATAACTTTCTGCACTTCTGCAGCAAGCTAAGGGATGTCCTTTTAGGGGTGTGTCAGGATGTAAGGGGCAAAGAGAATTAATGCTACGCTCAGCCATGCGTTGGAGTAAGGACTGGGCCATCTTCTAGGTAAAGAAATGAAGGCAAGGCTTCTCCAGCTCAACCCTTCCCAGAAGGTGGGCAGCTGGCCCCAGTCCCTGTGGCCATTTCTGTTCTCTCCCCTGGCAGCAGTGCATGCCATCGTCCCATTGCCAAGCAGTTTTAGTTCCATGCCTGAATCTTACCCACCGATGCAAACAGAGGTGAGGTACAAGTCTTGCTTTATGACAAAAGAGGCAGGCTGGCTGTGCTTTCTTGGGAAGTTTTTGCTCACTTCAAGTGTTTCCTTGAACTAAGGACAGCAGAGCACGCACCAAAAGAACATATTTGATGTCACTTCAGTCTCGCTTGTAATGCAATTAAGCTGCCTGGCTGCAAACTGTTCCCTTCCTGTAGTAAAATAGCTGTTACTCAAAAGCCACTTCAGATACTGAAGTTCTCTTCCCATAGTGAGATCAGTCCTGGCAAAATAAATATAGATGGACATAATAGTTTTGCAGTTTGTAGATTTTGAGTTGGTTTTGACTGTATGCATATTATAAACTGTCATAATGCAATTGGCTTCCTTGGAAATAGTTGCTGATTGCAGTAATTTGAAGGCTTGTCTACATAAAATGTTTAATAACTGAATTAGAGTGTGAATGTAAATCACATTAGCTTTTCTTCAAGTCTCTATGTGGATACTCTTTCTCCGAGTGCCTTCATAGAGTTTGGGCTAATCCACATCCAAAGTTAATTAGCATCTTAATCTGTTCTGTGCTAACTTTTTCCATGGTCAGCAGGCTAAATCAATATTGCCCTCGGTACCTGCGAGATCCCAGATTACCTGTCTGTCTTTCACTCATTCCTCTCATGTAGCAGTGTGATGATTTACTCTGTTTCTGATCTATTCCCAGCCTGGAATTCCCCAGTTAGAAGTTAAATGCTTCATGTTGTGCACTGTGTGTCTCGGTGTGATGATGAGGGTACCTACAGACATGTAAAACTCTCGTGTCTCTACGGTGAAGAAGTTTGGGTGGACATCTATCTCCCATACTATCAAATACTATTTTGCGTGCTTTTATGGAGAGGGTAATGCAACACAGAATGCTGTACATGGGTTCTTCCAGCTCTGAATTAGTCTCTTTTATCTGTCTCTGACCACAACAGATGTTGGCAGCCTTTCTATTCCATATCCTTAAGTCAGACTAAGAATATCAGTTCCGCTTAGAGAAGCTGTAGGGGAAAAATTTAACCCTTTCAGGAGCCTTTTTCTCTTTAGTTTTTTAAGTCTTGACTTAATTTAAGTGGGGAGAGGAGGGGGAAGTCAGCATCTGTCCAAAACTACATACATCTTTGGGATGTCCTCAGTTTAAATTTCATAGAAGTGCTTTTTGGTCTCTGTATTTTCATTTCATTTCCCTCTTACTGGGGACACAGAGGCAGAGGTTAAAAAGACCACTGTGTGTGTTTCTAATATTCAGTTAGCAAAGGAATTTGCATGGAGTGGTAGCAGTGCCGCAAAAGACTTGTGAGTATAATCTTCAGCAGAGGCACTGTAGACAGTCCTGGCCATCTCTGTGGAAAATTAGCCCCTCTTGCCCTTCTCAAACAATCAATCGGTTCATTCTATTGCACTCATTATGATATGGAACATAATTTTAAAGGTTTGAAGAGAAGCAGCTGATTTTTTCCCTATAGACAGAATTAACAAGAGCTTTGCCTATCTCCATTCTCTTCAGGATAACCTTGGAGTGTTTGCTTTCATCTTAAAATTCAAACAAAAGCAAGCAAGAAAAACAAAGCCATGAATCTATAATTTAAAATAATTACAAATGTGCAGATATTTTATACCTATGTTTTACTTAAAGCTCATGGGAGTCATAATAAAAAGAAAACACTATCTCCAATTCTGCTGTAACAGTCTGAGCAGTGCCTGTTACAGCTCCACACAGCCCTCACAGCCTGCTCACCACTGCTCTCTCCGACCAGCTATTGGAAAGACCCTGGCAGTACTAAGCCAAGGTGGTTCTTACCGTTCTCCTGCTGCACTCGTGCCTCTACCAGAGCCCTGTACAGCCTGATGTGTAGCTAGTTACTTGTCTTCAAGAGAGGGCTGTAAGGATCTAATTTTACTGACTGACATGGACTGCAGAAGCTTACACAGCTTGCTCATATCCTTTGTGGAGTTGGAAGCGGAGCCACCTTTTTTCTTTTTTCCTTTTTTTTTCTCCCTCCACCACCCAGAGACGCCATCACATATGTTTAGAGGCTGATGAGCTGAAAAGATCTGGGAGCCACATGTGACCAGCAGAATGAGCATCAGTCTAGAGTAGAATTTCAGTGGGAGATGACTTTTGGGGATGTTCCCACAGAAATGCCACTGTAACATTTCTGTCCTTGCTGGGCCTGATTTCCTTTATTCCAAGGCTATTTTACATGTCCCTGGCATTGCAGAAATACCTGAAAGCAGACATAAAGCCCGCTTGCAATCACATCAGGGCTCTCTGGCATTGCCAGAAGGGTGCCACAGGGCTGCTTGTGTCAAGGCAGATCTAGCCCACCGTATTTGTTCATACAGCAGCTTCTGCTGAGTCACAGTGTCTGCCTCCCAGCCAGGAAAAGGCTTGGTTTTCATCAGGGGACATCAATGCTCTCTGGTGGCTGCAGAGCACTGGGGTGCAGAGCATGCTGAGGGAGGGTCACAGAAGGCTTTCTGGAATGCCAGAGCAGCAACATCTTAGCGTGATGAGCGATGCAGTTGGCAAGATGGTGTTTTCAAACACCTAACATGACAGTCTATCATTAAGGCTTAATCTCCCAAATATATGAAGTGGGGGCTGATCCCTCCTCTCCCATGAGAAAAGAAGCAAAAGTCTTCAGGAGGCTGGGATGACAGCACAAGCAGGCAAATCTCCAGGCAGTTCTCTCACGAGTGTGGGCATCCCCTTTCTGAGGGCAGGCCTGCGGGTCTCCTGGCCTGAGTCAGCCTCCTAATTAGTTGCCTTTTCAGGGAAAGGAGCAAAGAAAGCAGAATGGAGGAAATGTGGAGGAAAAATAGTATTTCCCCAGGCTTCTGTTATCTCAAAGTTTATCTAGCTTATAATGGACTTTTTGAGTAAACAGGGTGTATGGAGCGAGTGGGGTGTGGTGGTGGTGGCAGTGGGACTAGGTGGTAGGGGCAAGGCTGCTCTCAGAAAGCATTGGTCTTGGACATCTTGTTTGGAGCAGGAGATGGGATTGTGGAAGCCAATGGGTTCCTGCTGATGGAAATGTGAACCCACAGCTTCAGCCTTCCAGCAACCTGCTACATGCAGGTGGAAGGAGGAAAGAAGATAAGCAAGGGCACCCCTCCCTTGTCCCCTGTGATGAGAAGAGGGCATGGTGAAGTCTATTGATGAGAGGTCCTACTTCTGACTAAGGAAAAATATCCAATGACACTGATTTCTCAGTTGATATCTAAGTATTTTATATATGAGACTTATAATTTGGGGAAAGCTGCAAGCCAAGCATTTCAGAGGCAGCTGCTGTAAGACTGTTAGAGCACAGCAGGGCAGTTCTAGTCTGTGTCTCTGAATTTGCTCCTGATATATATTGGACAGTGCAGGACCAACCACCTCCGTGGGTTCCCGTCTCCTGTATGGCCAGGCTGTGATTAAGGGCCTCCAGCCCATGCATGTGATGAGGATTTATGCCCTCTCAGGCAGAGAAGGGATTTGAGGCTGGGAGAATGCTCTGTACACTTTTAACTAGGTGGGGCATGCAGTGGCCTTCTGCAGTTTTGTGTACCTGGCCCTTTGCTTCAAGTGCCCATGAACGAAATATTTCCTACAGCAAATGTGTCTTCTGCCCAGTGATGTGTCTTGTTCTCACTGCTGTGAGAGAAATGAAAATTTCAGAAGGGTTTGTCAGCACCCTCCCGTCTTCCCTGTTCTGTTGCCAACCTGAGAAATCAGCTACTCCTGTAGTCCAAGTCAGGAATAATGCCAATGTGCAAGGGACAGATTGTGAAATGTCTTACTGGGGTGAGCGAGATCTTGGGAGCTTCTACCCCAGAGACTTTTCTTGCTGAGACTTGAGCTCTTCTGCTTAGTGTGTGATTTAACCACCACATCCTGCAATTACTATAAGATAATGTTAACTTATTTTAGAACATGCCAGGCCTGTTGGTGAATCTTGTCTAATAATTGATAGTTGGAGGGTTTCTGGGTTGCTTGTGGTAATGTGGTCTTCCTCTTTGCAGGATTATCAGTCTTTTTAAGTGGGATCCAACAACTTTCCTCAAAAGAGTGAAATACTAGATTCAGCCAAGAAACACTTTGAAATTGTATTTAACCTAAGGCTGCCAGTGTTGCAGAACATGAAGGGATAATATTCTTTCTCTCTCTCCTTCAAATTCACATGCAGATGATTAATTGCATTATTTATCCATAGCTAAATACTGTTTAAAGCTCTATCTTTATTAATCTGTTTCAATTCAGCAGTGAAATATTTATAGATGTTACATAGGGTCTCTGCTCAGTGTTAATTCTCTCTTTCATGACCATGTACTTTTGCATATACATAAAATGCTGATATTCTGGAATTCTAATGATTATTCCTTTTATGCTTGATAAACATCTTCATTGAAGAGGATGGGGTGGAAGATGAGCCATATGGCACAAATGAGAGCAATACTGGTGATTTTCCATAGTCTAACCTGTGTCTGTGGGATAGCATTCCTAAAAGGATACTTAAAACCATTTTAAGTTGCTTCTCCCTTCCAAAGAATATGAAAAAGCCCCATAGTTCTCAGGTTTGTTTACACTGCAACAGGGGACAGACACTCTAGAGATAGCTCTAAATAAGAAGAATTGAATTCCAGAAGTACTGGAGACATAGCTGACAAAACTGACCTAAGAATAACACTTAAAGATAGTAAAGGTGTAAAGGAATGAATTAGGTACTTGGAAGGTTCTCTTCTCTCTGTTAATGCACTCCTCTCAGTAGCCCAGTCCAGTGTAAACCTGGAGTTGTCACAATTCCTCCAAATTTACCTTTTTAAATCCTCTTGTACTAATAAGGACCAGTCCATTTTTATGAAGCAGGCTATTGCCAGGTAAACATCCTGGGTGCTCGGCTCCACTGGTGGTGAGTGACTGGGTGGGAATACTCAGAGGTCTGTCAACCTAAAAAAGAGAAAGGCTGGCCTATTATCCAACAGAGACTTGAAAAGTGTCTCTAAATCACGTAAAATTCCATGTGTGCTGGCATGATGCTGGAAGAATACAGGGCTCAGGCTGCTGGATACTTTGGTTCTCTTCCTGATGGTTCATTTTGGGGCTGAAGGGTTCTGTTAATATTGGTGTGTGTTCACATGAGTCATTGAGTCATGTTATGGTTGCAGATCACGTTGCTTCTGCTAAAAAGGCTGTGGATAAAACACGCAAGCTCGGGTTTTACTTTTCTCTGGGTTTGTTCTGCTATCTGGGTCTTTGGAAACAAGTTTCCATATGAAATAGTTGTCCAAAGGTTAAAGTCTGTTACCCTCTAGGGCAACTAAACAGTTTTAGGAACTGGGATCCTTAAGGAAAAAATCTGCACTTGTTGGGGCAGAGCAGATTTGGGGGATTTTGGTTTTTATCATGATCTTGAGTGATATGAGGCTTTCAATCTGATGGACTATTAGTTTATTTCTTTTCTGTATAATTCCTTTCTTGCCTGCATATTTCTATTCTGGGATATGACTAATGTAAATATGTTTTGCCTCGATCAGTGACTGCTGTTACAGACAAATATAGCTGTTCTGATGTTTGATTCTCAAGGAGAGTTCAAGAATAGCATCTAGAGCATCCCTGAGACTGTCCATCTGAGCTTTGGCTACACTTGGCCACCTGAACCTGTAGAATGAAATTCCACTCTGCCGTGGTCATCTTCTTTCCTTTCATCTGTATCTTGAATGTCACCTCAGCAAGTTGAAAAAATAGGGTTGGAAGAGAATAGTGACTCCCCTCTCCTATTTCATTGCCATCTGATGTCTTAGCTCCAGATGGTGGCTGACTGAAGATGTACACCCTGTTCCCTTCTGCTGCAGGAAGTCCACCCAGGAGAGATAAGAGCACAGATTCAATGGGAGCCTGCTGGACTCCCCACCCTTGGAGCAGCCAGTGGCAGCACTGTGCTGAACTAGAAACTGGGAATGGCACGAGAGATCTCCCATGTCACTCCTGGTGCTTCTTGGGTACTTGCAGTGGTGATGCACCTGACTCTTTGCTTGGATTTTTGTGAGTTTGTTGTTTGTTTACTACTTCTGTTTTTACTTGAGCTGCCATTCTCTGAGGTTAGGCATTTTGGTCCCTTATCTGAAATCTTTTGTGGCTTTATTTGGAGAAAAAATATACCCCTGGTGCGCATATATATATATGTATCTCTGCTCGAATGTGGCACTTCTGTTGAGCTGTTAGTAAAAATGCAATACATCTTCAGAGCAACACAATTGTTCAGCTCGGAGAAGAAATCTGTGCAGGTTTCAACTCCCAGTAGTCTGCGTCTTGCCTGGGTGGGTGGAGTGAAGGAATAAGGAGGCTCTGATAAGCTGAGCTGCAGCACACTCACCAGCTTTTGCCTGAGAAGGTACAACTTCTTGAGCTATAGAGACCATGAGCTACTCAGTCTCCCTTGAGACACGAAAGCTCTGAACTGTCCAAACAAATCCACAGTTTAATGGCAGAAACATCCCCAGTTTAATCCAGTCCTGTAGGCTTTGAAAGACCCTGAGCAGAACTGGAAGTTGCCTGGACTGGATGTGCTGAATTACTCATCTCTTTCTGTTTTTGGCAACTTGGAAACTTATGTCTGTGCATTTTCAGGAGTATTGATCCTTGGATGTGATGGAGCCTTAATGCACAGGTTATTTCACAGAAGATCTACAAAGGTTATGTTCACCCCAGCGTGAGGGAGTTGCTAGTTAATATTATTCAATGAGTAAGGGAAGATACTAAATCTGTGGGTGAAGTTATTTCTCTGTTCTAATGCTTCATGAATTCCAGTGCTTGGCACAGTAAACTTCACAGGATGCATTATACTTGTTTATTTTGTACCTGCTTTTTGTACCCTTTTGACATTGCATTAATAAACCTCCCGGAATTTATTTGCAAATATTCAGAAAAGAACTGAAGTAGCCAGCTGAGAAATTGTAGCCAGAGTTTTTTCTTATTTCTCCTACTTGCCTCTCTAAATGCTACAAATGCCTGACGTACAGAACAAAAAAATGTATTTGGAGATGAACTGAAACTAGAGTTAGGAAGCTGTGTCACAAGCATGTAGATCAAAATTAGGGTATTTCTTCTATTAGTGATAGGTCTTCCAAGACTCCCAAGGAACTACACAAGAACTCCTTAGGGCCAGAAAGGAGCAAGATGATGGATGTTAAAGTAGTGTCATTTTTAGGCATTTTTCAAAATAAGTGGCTATTTTTCTTGCCATTTGGGAGCTACACAGCAGGATTAATGGTAACTAATGCAGTGTAGGTATAGACAAAAAGTAGTCCCAGCAAGCAATTTTAAGTCTCTCCAACATTATCTGATACTGTAAATAAACAGGAATATGTGATCCCATGACCTGACTTGTCAGCATGAATATCTTTAAGGTAAAGCAGCATATCATTTAAAATACTGTGAATTTTCCAATGCCCATCCGCAAGTATTCCGTAGGTACTTCAGTTCCCAGTGTTGTGCTGTGTATTGTGCATTTTGCATGTGCTGTGTATTGTGCATTTTGCATGTGCTGTGTCCCTGGTAAAAGTTCATCTACAGTTGGACATTTTACAAGAATCTGGCTGTATATATATTACTGCTGGTGATCCTTCCATTGTATTAATTTTACTCAAGGTCACAGAGGAAGCATTGTTTCTATGCCTTGGGAAAAAGTTGTAAACCTTGTAATAGAGTTGCTTTAAAACAACAGCTGCAAGTATTTTTTCTTCCAAGCCTTTTTCCCCCCTCCCTCTGCTTTTTGACACCTTCTGCAAAAGATCAGTAATTTCTGAACATGTAAACACCATAATCCTATAATATACCAAAGATCAGAAGTTAAGTTTGGCAATCTTAACTTCAATTAAGCCCTTTCCTTTCTTCACAAAGATGTGAAAGAGGAAAAACAATGTAAAGAAATCCTAGGCAAAAAAAAAATAAATTGCAAATAATCAAGACTGTTGAGAAAAGAATGCCACTTTTCATTTAGAAAATACAGCTATCAAAACAAACAAGCAGTGGACTAATTATAGTTGTGGGGCAGCTATTTTGTGAGAGCTGCAAAAATGAGGATAATGGTCCACACTCAGGGGAGAGAAGGGGAGCGGAGACGGGATGCTCAGTTGCGAGTCAGGCAAATAATGATACTTCAGCATGTCTAATTGTCTAATGCTGCAGTGTGTATAAACTAGGGCAAGCTGTATATTAGACAAATTAAAAGCAACCCAAGGCTGTCGTCTCTTTGTATGAGCTCTGCTCTACTGCAGGAGAGTTGGCTTTGATGGGAGATGTGTTTTCTGCGTTGCTCAATGCTTGGCTCTGGCAATGTGGAAGTGGAGGTGTCAGTCGGTTTCAAAAGATGCAGTTGCATCAGGTCTGTTGCTGAGAGACTTTTCCTGTAATTTTTGCCTTTGAATCATTTCCAGCAGTCCCTCCGCCTTACCTTCAGAGATTCAGGTTGGCAAGTGCTCAGCAATGCTCTAAGTTGTGTCTTTGGATGTGAACTGAAGGTCTTCCTTGTGACCTTCTAAGTTGGCTTGCGGAGTGGTGCACACGGGATATGCTAAGGGGAGCAGAGGTGTTGGAGCGGGGAGGCTTTGCATCATCTGGCTTCAGGCATCGGAAGTGCTTTGATTAGGAGCTTAATCTCCCTGTACTAAACACAGACAGGCTCCTCAGAGGAGGGACTTGGAGGATCTAGACTAGAAACCTACCTCTTTAATTTTCTTTTTTTCTGAGCTTTGGAATTGCAGCATCTGTAGTGTGCCTCCTAAAGAGATTGGGACCTGAAAAACTCCTGTTTGTCAAAGTGTCGAAAGAGATGGGGCCTAACACTTTGAGGAGACAGAGAGAAATAATAGAAGCTAATAGTGTAAAAAAAAAAAATAAAAAAATTGCAAAAGGCAAATAAAAAGTAGCTTGACCTTCTTTTCCCTGTGCCATGACATGCTGCCTTCCAGACTGACCAAAATACATCCTGAGAGTGGAAGGTGGCCATCTCCACTCCTCAGTTGCCTCTGTGGGTGTTTGCCTCTACTAAGCACCCCTGTCTGTGTTTTCCTCCCCACATCCCTTGAACCTATCTTTTAATTTTAATTTTTGGTAATGTTTAACTATCTTGTTAAAGATCTTATTTTCATCCATATCTTGTCTTTGAGTGGTAGTAAAAGGTGGCTAACGAGAAAAATTAAAGAAATACTTTTTCTGTGGTGGGAAGGGCTCAAGGCTTGTGTCCCATCACAGGTTTTCTGGACTTGGGTCATTCAGAGTCCATCTCTGTTCCAAGCTTTTCTGACAGGGTGCTGTCAGCTGTTCATGTAGGATGCTAGCCAGCCTCCTGCCTCTCAAGGACTGAAGGCATTTTGGCTCCAGCATTAGCAAACATTATTAAATAATTTTGTCCATAGGAACTCACATTAATTTCCACCAGGTTTAAGTTAATAGGATATGTAATGCGAAAGGAAATGAGTCAGTACAGAACCCACCTATGGCATACAAATAAAAGCAGCAAGCAGGTGCTTCTTCTTGGCAGCATCACTTTAACTGGTGCTGGAGCGTGGCAGCAGTAGTGCTTTCACCCAGGCAGTATGTGAAATGGATGGTGTGTCTTGTCATCCTCACAGAGGATGAGAAAATATCAGGTAAGAAATTTCATTTCTCTAATACCCAAAGTCAAGTTCTGATTTTGGTCGCTGCTGAAAACTAAGCTGCTGTTGTCCAGGTATCAGTGTAAAAAATTAGTCTACCTTAGAGACAGGAACGTGGGACCTGGAGAGAGAGAGATTTGCAAAATCTTTATGTTTGGGCAAGGATTAAACCCCTGCCTCTGCTCCTCCTGCAACAGAGCTGAGTTTATCTGTAATTTTTATCTTCATAGTGTCAGGCTACTTTTTTGGTTGTGTTTGGGACAAGGAAATGAATGGGGGGGAAATGCTGGGACCTGTGAGGGGGCCTGAACCCACGGGGTTGCCTGGTTCAGGCTGAAGGCTCAGCAGATGGATGTAAAGCAATCCAACTGGAGAGTTTTTATCTGAAGTAACCAGACTCCTGAGCTGCTCGAAGTTATCCTGTCAGGAGTTGAAGGTCGCAGGTCAGATCCTCTCTGTCAGGTCTCCTGCAACAATCTTTCAAAGGTGAGAGGCAGCACTTTGCAAAGTGCCAACATAAACCTCTCCTTTTGATATAATGCTGGCAAATGTCTGCATATGCAGATATATGCATATGTCTCTAATTACCAAAATTCCTTCTAGGGTCAGAGTAAAAAGAAAGCCACAAAACCGTATCTTTAAACACCCTGCTATAAACCCATAAATCCCAGCACACCCGAACTTTGGAGACTTTGAAAAACCTCCTCCTGATTTGGATTTTGTCTATAGCACATCTCTGCTATAGCCACAACTTCAGTACACTTGTGCCTTTTAGTAGTTATGCAAGAAAATACCCAGAGACAGATTTGTGTAATTAAAATCCTGATTACTGACGAGATCAGCATGTGATGAGGCAAGAAATGGTGGCTAATATCTGATGTTATCTTGCAAAAAAAAAGAGCCCTAAAGCTTGAATTTGTTTAATGCTCATTTGGCTTCCCATATATGGATGATACTGATCATCTTTTGACAAGCACTGGTGATAATGGGCGAGAGCAGGAGTGTTACTTGGTTTGGGTTGCGTTGCTGAACGTGACATTTAAAAGCAGAGAGAGGCATTTGTTTCAAACCTTTCTAGGAGCTTTTTCAGAGTCAAGCTTTGCCTTTCCACTCCTGTGGGACTAGGTGCTTACAGCAGCTGACCAGCTGTGACCCAGCATTACCACCTGTTAGAAAAACACCTCTAGTACTGCTGCAGGATGCTTCTGTAGCCAGTACTGGTTCTGGTGAATGCAAGGTTATATGATGTGTTTGATTTCTGGAACAGGGGACTGGATTTAATGACCTAAAAAGCCCCTCCGAGAACTAGATATGCTTGTGTATCGTCAGCCTTTCTCGTGCATCGGAAACTTGGCAAAGAAAAAGACCAAAATTACTTCATTCCCTTTGAAATTCCAGTGCTTCTGAAAAGCACATCCATAGAGAGCTCTAGTTAGACACTGACAAAGAATCCTTGCCTTTAATTAAATTGTAAGTATTTCTTGGTAGTGATTACAGTTATTATTTTAATTATTTCCACTAAATACAATGGCTTACGCTGGAGCTTTTCAAAATGAATCTCTCTACCTAGAAGGACAAATAGCATGGTCTGATCAGTGAACTCATGTGATGCTGTAGTTAAGATATTAATGTTTCTAATATTTTAAGGATTTAACTGTCATCTTTCGTTTACTTTTAAGCCTCACTTTTCTTCTTTTTATCCTGAGGGCATTATGGAAAGAGTTTCTTGTTAAATTTATCTTGGAGTTATCCAAACTGAGAAAGAAAGTAAAGAATACTCATGGTTCCCACGAGAGGTGTAGAAAACATGGACATTATTCAAGCCTTATTGGGCAGGCAGGGTAAAAAGAGAGTGAAGATAAGCAGTTCTACCATGTAGGTCAAGAGGGCATCCCAAGTTGCAGAGGGTACTGTGTAGGCTGAAGACAGCATCCCAGTGTCTGTGGGGTGGGTGTGACTTGCGAGAGCTCCCTGGTCCTCCTTATGTACTCCCTGTTGCCCCAACCTTATAACTGTGCAAATCCCTTCATGTCTCATGAGCAAGAGGACCTTCTCCTGATCCTTGATCAGAATGACAGCATTGCTCACATGAGGAGCACATGTGATGCCATATGATGGAGTGTGTGCACCTGTATTAGGTTGCTTGATCTGAGTTTCATGCCAGTCCTCCCTCTTTCTGGCTAGCAAATGATTGAGGTGGGACCCAGTGAATACCTCTGATTGTGGGTAGTACCCATCAGGCTGCGTGATGTGGGAGATGTCCTGATCTACACCTCACAAATGTGGCAATCAGAGGCAGTATGTCTCAACAAAATTGTCCACCTTGAATGTAGGCTAGCAACAAAATTCAGAATCCATCTTAATAGAACGTGAACATTTCAGTCTATTCCATCCACAAAGGAAAGAAACACTAAATTTGAAAATGCGAGATAAGAAATCTTTTCCTTTGACTTGAGCTTTGTGAGAAACAGGTGGCAAGCAGCATCATTACCTATTCTGGACAGCATTTCATAGATCGGACTGTTCCTAATTCACTGACTCCATAATCTACCTACATCACAAGTGGAAAATCCTTGGCCCAGCAGGACAGCCTAGGAATACAATCAGATATTGCACAAGTCTCAGGTGAGAGCAGGCAAACAGCACCTAAAAATGCCACCTCTGAAGCCATTCCTCACCAGTGGCTGCAGGGGAGGCTCAGATAGAAACTAGAGGTTACTTAACTAGGACTCACCTGAATTGGGCATAGCAACTGGACAACTTTTGCTCAAATGTGCTACCAAATAAAAAGGCGGGGGGAGGATTATTTTTAACACCTATTTAATGCCAGCAATATGAGAAACTTGAACTCTGCAAAGAGAATGCAGCAGTACAGGTTAGGGGTTGATCTGCTGGAAAGCAGCTCTGGGATGAAGGACCTGTGGGTCCTGGTGGCCAAGTTCACCACAAGCCAGCATTGTGCCCTTGGGGCCAAGAAGGCCAAAGGTATCTCAGGGTCCGTTGAGAGTGTGGCCAACAGGTTGAGGGAGGTGGTTCTCACCTTCACCTCTGCCCTGGTGGGGCCACATCTGGAGTACTGTGTCCAGTTCTGGGCTTTGTAGTACGAGACAGGGAACTAATGGAGAGAGTCCAATGGAGGCTACAAAATTGATGGGACTGGAACATCTCTCTGATGAGGAAAGGCTGAGAGACCTGGGGCTGTTTAGTTTGGAGAAGAGGGGATCTTACCAATGTTTATAAATAGCTAAAGGGTGGGTGACAGGAGGATGGGGCCAGGCTCTTTTCAGTGGTGCCCTGTGGTGGGACAAGGGGCAATGAGCACAAATTAGAACATGGGGAGTTCCACCTAAACATGAGGAATGTATTTTTTACTTTGAGGGTGACAGAGCACTGGAACAGGCTGCCTAGGGAGGTTGTCTCCTTCTCTGAAGACTTCCAAAACCCACCTGGATGCAATCCTGTGCGACCTGATCTGTGTGAATCTGCTTTAGCAGGGGGGTTGGACTAAGTGATCCCCTAAGGTCCTTTCCAACCCCTGCCATTCTGTGACTCTGTAAAGCTGGTTACAGGTAATGCATGTGCTACAAGGTGCTGTGAAACATAGCAGATGAAGCTAAATTTCCCAGAGAGGGAATGAGGGTGCTACTTCTTCAGCTAAAATGCTTAGTGCTTGTGGAAGTGTCTAATTTCAGTCTGTATGTGCTGCTGCAGTGTCCTATGAAGTATTGATCCAGTGGGTATGATGCTGTCTGAGAGCTGGTCCCCAGTATCAATTTCTGGAATTGTTTCTTAGTGTCTGAAGCTAAAAAGCAATTTTTAAGTGCTCTGCTGGTGACAATTGCTATAATCACTAATTCTTTTCTTTCAAATGCAGTGTATTTGTGTTCTCCTCCTGATATTTTCCCCCTTCCCAAGTACCCTTTTAGAAGTGTTTCTTGGAGGTTCTCTAATCGTCTACATGCCATAATTCCCCAAGCCCATTAAAATAAATGTCATCCCAGACTGTAGCATTTCCATATGTAACCTTGCCTGTAAAATAAATGAACAGAAATCAAATACTTCCCACTTATTCAAAGTTTCTGCTTCTCGTTAAACAACTTCAAAAACACATCTATTATGGTAATAATTTTAGCTATTCATATCAACTTTCTCTCAAAATTTGTGTTTCACATCTTCTGAATGCTTTCAGAAACCTTGCTTGTTTCTAACCTTCCTCCAGCTCAGATCAGCTTGCTTTTCCTTTTCTCCTTTTGAATTTTTTTAGTTTTTTTTTTTCCTCCTTGCAAACCTTAACTAGCTCTGCCTTCTCGTTTAGTTTCTTCCTCCTCCTCTATTTCCAATACAGATTATTCGTTGTCCTTGGAGCTTTGAGTGGTCCCGTGTGAACACTCATCAGTTGCTGCTGCTGCTTTGCTGACATGAGTGTTGCAATGTGCAGAACGGGAGAGTCAGCAATGCTTGGACCTTGATTATGAGAAGACCCTCCCCCTGCTACTTAAACCTCTCTTGCAAACACTGGAGGGGAGGGAAAACACATGGTAGAGCTGATATATTAATACACATACAATAGCACCAATTGCCTGCAGGAGTAAAAAAAAAAACCCAAACCCTGAACACCTAAGTTGAGAACAAAATTAATTTTCAAATGTAGGTCATATGCTAATGCAGCTCCCAGTGTAACCTGTGTAGCACAACACAGGACTAGATTTTACCTTCTTGTTTTTCTTGCTTGCTCTTTTTGCTGCTCTGACTGTATACAACAAAATTAGCTGTCAGTGGCCACATTAAAGAGAAGATTCCTTCATCTAATGATCAATAGCAAAATATTTTGCCTTATTCTTGCAGTGAGGACTGTTGATACTCTCTTTGCTGATGAGCAAAGGAGAGAAAAGGAAGGATTTTTCCCATGATGATGCTACCTGGTGGGCAGGCTGTTACAGGGCACACTTGCTGTCCTGTCTGTCTTGTGCTCGACAGCAGTTGTGCCCAGATGTTCTGGTCAGGGTGACTGGAGAGCTCAGATGTACTAGCCAAAGCAGGTTGTGCTTTGTGGCCACCTTCTACATGGGTGAGCAGACAATGTATATGCCCAGTATGATTTGATTTATGGGCATAGAGTGGACCCAGTGCTTCCCAGTAAAGCTGGACATCCCTTTCTCCTGCGTGCCCTTCACAGTTTGTGCATATATGACATCTCTGTTGGATGACTCTTCAGCTCTGATGGGATAGTTATTCTGTTGCTGTTGAAGTTGTATCTCTACGCGTGGTTCAGACCATTCCAAAGTTCAGGATGTAAACGGAGGCTGTGACAGATTTAGAGCTGCACAGTAAGAACTTATGAATACCATATGCTGACTTGGGTTATTGGGCTCTTTACTGCATAATGATATTGTTTAATTTAATACAGGGGGATGGAGAGAAGTAGGTGAGAGAAAAAGATGCACGATAAGCTACTTGTCTAAGAGTAATAAGGGGCAATGCCAAAACAAGAAAGAGGCAAAGTTTGTCAAGAGGAAAACAAGCAAATGCAGAAGTGACATTGGAGGAAAAGTGTCTTAAGGCAAGGGGATGGTTGGCTGCTTGAAACCCTAGAGCACCTATCTGGTAAAAGGCTGAATAGGGGTATCTGAGGAACCTGAGCTTACTGTCTGGAAGAAGCACACAGGTGGGCATATAGCAAACATAGTGGCTCTTGCTTGCAAAGCTGGATGAAGTATGTGGGGGGTGTTAAAAGGGGAACGCAGTGATGCAGATGAGTATTGTAGGAGCTCTTTTTTGTTTCTTTTGGTTGCTAAAAAAAAAATAATTGTAAAAGGATTTGTGCTTTCTAAGACCATTTAAAAATATTGTCCTTCAGTTTTTGTATCAAAAGGTCAAAGAAATTACAAGTCAAGCAAGACATTGTTTAAGGCCAGTAAATTTCCTTTTTCCTGCCTCAGCTTTTCATTTCAGTAAGAAAAATAAGAGGATTTATGCAGAGCAAGATCTCTTTTGGGTCTTCCAGCAAATAAGAAAATCAGTCCATATGTCTGTTTATAGCTGGTTCTTTAAAACCTCCCTCCTCAAAAAATCTACCCATAAAAAAACCCCTCAGATTTTCTTTTAAGACTGACTGGTCACTGACTAGTTGCAGTCTGACTTTGATGGGAGAACTGGAGCTGATAAATGAGCAAAGGCTTTATCAAGTACTTCCACCCAGTACAGCAAATGCATCAGATAACGCACGTTCCCCATGCTGGCAGCACAGGGCTGCAAGCTGCTTGGCTACCTGATACTTTAGGAACTGTGATGTGGCTCCTGCTGTGCACATAAGAGCTGGATTTCTTGGCAAACCTGTACAGCCCACCTTAATCTCCATGTGTTTGGATCTGGAGGGGTTTGGTGTTACTGCTAGTACATTACAGCTGGCAAAGCAGGCAGGGCTGAGCCAGGGTAGGCACTGCTGACAGCAGCCAGATGAAGAAATACTGCCCTGAGAAGATATAAGCAGGGCCCTTGGAGAAAGAGCAGAAAATAGGTTAGACATGTAGCTTTCCACAGTTATAATGCAGGGTGCCATTAGAGGAAGGACTCGTGAAATTTTGTGATTCAAGTGCCAATGACAGATAGCAATTTTGTGCTCTTTCAAGTAAAGATGTGGCTCCTGGCACAAAGCATGTGAGGAGAACATGACAACTCTAGTACTTTACCTTGGTACCATGGAAAGCCTTCACTGCCCTTCTCCAGCCAGTCAGCTTTCACAAATATCTAAGGTGGTGGCATGAAGTGTTGAGAAATGGGTTAGGTCACGCACCTGAGTGGTCATCCCACTGAACAAGCAACTGCCCATTTACATGTCCACTTACTTATCATGGTGCCAGTTTGTCCCACGTTTGTAACGGTTGTGTTGGCATTTTCAGTGTCTAAATTTCATAGCTGTCCATAAAATGTTCCAGGCAAGTAGGTGACACACGATAGGAGGGAGGAAAAATGTAACTGCCTGTTGGAAGTTAAGTAGGCATTGTTATTTTGAAGAAAATGCTGTAGCTTAGCCCTATCTGGTGGACTTGCAGTAAAGGTGTGCCTGCTGTGCAGAAGAGCTGGGACCTTTGTTCTACTGATTGAGTGGGAAGTCGAGTCTGTCACCTTGATGATTACTGCTGGTGGGGTTGTGTAATGCTCCATGAGTTGTCCTGAACAAGATGGCAGCTGGCTGTAGTACCACATACTTTGGTCTGCTAGACCTCAGTTGAACTGATGGTTACCACATCTGCTGTGATACAGCCCTCTGACCAAGTAATTGAATGTCTCCACTGAACTTCCATACCCTCAACTCTTGCATGAAATGACATGACACATTTTCCATCCCCTTTAGCTTCTTTTGTTTTTCTCCTCTGTGCTTTTATCTTTTGTTTGGGGGTTTGGTTTTCTTTTTTCAAAGTAGACAAAACAATTTTTTGACTCCCAGCATCTCAAGAACCCACAAACAACCAAACCAGCAAACGAGTGTTACTGATTCCCCCACACCTATATGTTTTTCTGTAGCTATGTGCTCACTTTCTTAGAGGCATAGCTTTCAATGCTCTCTTTCTCGAAATCATTTGAACAAGGTCTTCCTCTGGTTAACTTTTCTAACCTGCTTGACTTTCCTGCCTCTATCTCAGCTGTCCAGGTGCTTCTGTAGTTTCTGCAACCCAGCTTTGACTGGCTCATTTCTGTTAAAGGGCCTGCTCATTTACAGCACTCTGGTGACATGGGGAAGTGCTATTGCTCCCATTTATTTGACTAAATATAGCCCAAATGAGATTTAATGACCTCTCCAAAGGAGAGCACCGTGAGCAGCAAATGGCTGAGTCTGCTCTGTCATAAAGAGAAGGCAACTTTCCTTTGCTGGGTAATTAATTGTTTTTAAAGAAGAATTTGGGCAGGGTATTTTTAAAAAGCACTGAAGATGTTATATGAATTTATCTTCTTGTACCTCAGTTTATAATCCTATGGGTTGTGTTTTCAGTCTTTTACTTGTTTAAATGTGCACTGTCAGTTTTGCTCATCCACTTCTGCATCTGCAGGTGTTCACTTCTGTTATGGTTGTGTGAATCAGGTATTTAAATGTCAACCCCCCTGATATGATCATGGCTTTGGTTTGTCTTCCTCATGTTGATGTAACTGCAGGGGCCTCTGATTATTAAGTAATGGGAATTAACAAGACAAATGTAAACATTTGTTCAAAGAGATTGTACTTGGAAGCCTTAATTAGAGGGCATGAAGCCATTAAAGAGTAAAAGCCTGCTGGCCTGGGGCTGGCAGGGAACACTGGCCTTCACAGCTACAAGCCCAGCCAGTTCCTATGCTCTTTGCTGTTTTGTTTTTACAGAAACACAGTTGGAATTGTCCATTTTTTTCCCCAGTTAAGGCTCAGACACTTCCCCCCTGCCCCATATGCAATTGAAATACTTTATACAATGTCTACTTTAGCAGTGTCTTAAGATACCCATGTGCTCCTTTCTGACACATAGTCTGGCTAGTGTTGAGCTTTGCAGAAATGCTTATTTTGTAAAAATTCTTGCATTTCTTTGTTAAAATTCATATAAGTAAATAAAGCATAATCTGCAAGAGCCATGGAAGTTTTTAATTGCATGGGGACAGCACTGAGCCTCAGTGGCTGGTGACTTAGCTATTTTAAAACATTCTGCTTAACCCTCTTCAGCATGTATCTTACAGGACTTTCTGTTGCTTTCAGAGAACATCTCCAAAGGGAGAAGGAAAAAAGTAATTTTTGCATTCCTATATGTTTAAAAAAACCAACCCCAAACCCTAAAAACTACCCCCCTAATGGAATGAAGGGAAACTGCTTGCTGTTGGTATAATGCAAATCCTAGTGTTATTTCCGTGGTTGTGAAAAGGGCCTGGCTGGGAGAGAGTTAATTCTCTTTGTAGAAGCTTGTGTGGTGCTGTGTTTGGGATCTGTGATCAAAAGAGCGTTGATAACACAGGGATGTTTTTGTTATCATTGGGTAGTGCTTACACAGTGTCAAGGCATTTTACAGTTCTTGCACTGCCCCACCAGTGAGTAGGCTGGGGGTTCACAAGAAGCTGGGAGGGGACACAGCTGGGACAGCTGACCTCAGCTGACCAAAGGGATATTGCCTCTACATGGACATCATGTTCAGCAATAGAAGTTGGGGGGGAGAGGAGGAAGGGAGGATATTTGGAGTTGTGGTGTTCATCTTCCCAAATAACTGCTATGTGGAACCCTGCTTTCCTACAGATGGCTAAATGCCTGCTGATGGGAAGTTGAGTGAATTCCTCATTTTGCTGTGTATGCAGCTCTTGCTTTGCTTATTAAACTGTCTTTATCTCAACAAATGGTTTTCACACTTACCCTTCTGATTCTCTGCCCCACTCTGCTGGTTGTGTGTGGAGTTGAGCAAGTGGTTGTGTGGGCTGTTGCCTACCAGGGCTAACCCACAGCAAGGTGAAATCATGTCAAGGAGAGAGTAGGTGTGGGGTACTTGGCAGCCTGACTGAGTCGTCAGTAGAGGGCATGTGATCTGAGACTAGGCAGTCAAATTTCACACCTCAGTTGCTGTTTTGCAAGGCTACTTTAGGATAGCTGGAGAATGTGCAGAAGGTGAGTTCGGAGTATGGTGAAAGGAAGAAAGTTGTTGCTAAGAGTACAGCTGAGTACAGGTTGCAGAGGAATTCTCTGGAGTCATAGTAGTGTCTGAGTTCTCAAGGTGCTCTTCAAAGAGGTCAGCATGACTGTACCTACGGTCCTCCCCTTGCCAAAGTAAAGGAAACAAACCCAAGGTGTTGCAAATGGGTGTCCTTCCAGCTGGAATGCCAGTAATCCACGGGGCTTTCGGATGGTGGCCGCGTTCTTTGTGAGCTGAGTGCTAATGTGTGTGATTAGTCAGCGAGCTCTTGGTCATCTTATCAATTCTTTAAACCTTGTTTTCTTCTGCTGCCTTAGCACAAGAATTACATGCAGCATCTCCAACGGCTATAGCAATGCTCTGGACACTTTGTGGAAGTAAAACAGTCAGAACTCCTGCCGGTCATAAATTGTTCCTATTAAAGGTTCCTATGGGATTAAGATTGGACCTTTTGCTGACCCTTTGTTAGGGCCTGACCAATGAAGCTGTTAAACTGCTCCAAGAAATTTTATGTCTGTTACACAGTTAGAAGTCCAAGTGCTGGATAAGGAGGACTGCCTGGATAGTGTTATGTTACTAACTCTGCTAAGTGAATGCGGTCCCAGGGTGACTGTTTCTAAAATGCATAGCGGAATGAATTATAGCACATGATTGAAAGGAATGAATTGAGGAAACCTACTTTGATGGCAAAATGCCTTCAAATGCATGACCCTTTTTTTTTTTTTCTGCTCCAAAAGGCTTCAGCACATCTGGTGTGTAGGCTGTGATCCGCACTCATACCCTGCAGGGTCATTCGTCCACCTTGTCGCTCGCTGCGCGTACTCCCTGCAAAGTTTCCTTTCAGGTACCCTTGCAGAATTGTGCATTAGAGATTCATGAGGAAAATCCAGCAAGTGCTGTTTGAGATTTTCAAATGACAGGCAGATAGCTATTAGCATTAATCCTCTTTCTGTATTCTCCAAAGAGCTCTTTGACAAGGGTGTGTGCAGGACAGGAAGCGCTTGACAGGATTCAGCTCCCATTCAAATCCCTCCATTACAAATGAAGGAAACAGAGACCCTCCATCATCATCCCCAGCACTGGTGCAGACAGCCTGCCCTGGAAGGCAATCTCTCCACTGGGATATGTGGTGGGGGACAGTCTCCAGCATCTGCCTAAAAGGCCACCCAGGAGTTGTGTAGGTTTGGAGAGTAATAGACACTGAAAGTTATGGGCACGACACAAGCCTGCAGCCAAGAGCTGCTGAAACAGCACTGAGATGAGCACTGCTTGAGGTCACATGGGCTTTGTCATCCCCAGCACTCCCATCCCTCTGTTTCCCTTGCCTGTGTGTGGTGGATGGTAGAAAGTAGCTCTTGGTGGATGGTGGAAGGTAGCTCTCCTGCCACTGCTAAAAGAAAGGTGTTCCCCGCTTGGTCAGCTGCCACCATCAAGTCCTTCAGGGCCTACAAAGAGCTGTTGGCAGCCTGAGTGGAAGGGGTATTACAGGGGTAGGGATTACAGGTTGAGAGGCTCTGCACTTTTGACTGGGGGGCACTGAGTCAATGTTATTTCTAGAGGATGAATAGGTCATCCAGCTGAGGTGGTGTAGTTGGGACTAGCAGTGGGGATGTGCCTGGGAAATAAGGGATGTAGAACTTGCCTGTCCAGAAGGCAGGCAGCCAACTGGCATGTCCATGTCTGACCATCCAAGTGCATCTCTTCCAAGACTGATTCACATGCTGCACCACACGGCTGTTGGAGGGCTTACTTATTGCTTAAATACAGCCCCTCTAAACTGACTTAAGTGAGAATTTGCACTCTTCTGGCTTTTGTATGTAATGAACTTCACAATGTTTCTTAAAAATAAATGACACGTTATCTATCTTTAAAATACCTATTGCTTTTCTGTACCTTTAAAAGGCAAAAAAGGGAAGGAGTTGGCCTAGTTGGGTGGCTGTGGGGAAAATAACTTTATGTTGTGTATGTATAACTTGGTGTACTGTGGGCAGGGGAATTTGAAGGAGTCTGATTGTAGCCAGTGGAGTTACAGATTATACAGACAAATCAGGATTTGTCTCACTATGGCCTTCTTTGATTCCACACTTCCTTGATCCCTGGTTGTAGCTGACTTACAGTTAGTCAGTGACTCCATAATTCCAGACGTTTCTGCCAAAGCCCATCAGCCTTCCCCATAAAGATCTAAGCTTTTCTTTGGGAAGGAAATAATTTAGTTAATTTGCTGAATAAGTATGTGGTAAAGTTTTGTGGGTAAGCCGAAGGGAGAAGATTAAAATCACAAAACCCATTTGAACATCAGCTGGCTGTATGAAATACAAGACAATGAAAGTAAAGACAATGACAACAGCAATTTAATAGTTTATTTAAAAATCTGTAGCATTTTGCTACAAAACTGCATAGCGATCTGGGCTTTGAAATGCTTGAGTATGATGGGATATTATAGCTTGTCTTGCATCAAGACTTGGAATTCAACATGGCAACTGGAAGAGTATTGTTTTGAGGGAAGTCTGAGGAACCTCTTCCCTCCTTTGCTATCTAATCATCAGACTATTGCCACATGTGAACTCTCAAATACATTACTTGGAGGAAATATGCAATCAATATTTGCATTAAAGGATCACTCAAATTCTAGCAATAACTGTGTGATAAATCCTGGCTTTCCAAAAAGCTGATTACCATCTGCTGCTGACTTCCCTGCTGGCATTGTATCCATCTTAAAACTGTTGACCATAGCTTGACATTTCAGATGTGAAAGCTTGACCAGAGCATGCAGCTGATCTGAGCAGCCAGCAGGCTTCACCAACCCTTGCAGGAAGCTGCAGTCTGGCAAGGTGAGAAGAGGCAAGAGGCAAGAGGGTTCAGGGTCTCCAGGGGGAAGGAGTGTTATGGGACCACCTTATTCCCTACACTGCACAGTTCTTAAAAACAACCAAGACAAAAATCTCTTCTGAATAGAAGTGGCTAGATAAATTAATGTTACTTTATGTGAAACCAGTAAGTGGTTCTGAGCATCAAGTGACCAGAAGAACAAGGCTGAAGCCAAAAGAACAGACCGCAGGTCCCAGAAGTGTTAAGATAAATCCCATTTAGTGTTTCCCTGCCTTTTGGCTTTAACCAATAACTATGCAGTCTCACCACTGCAGATGGGCAACATCTATTCAGCTTTATCTTGTTTGTGTTCATAGACCCTTCTGTGAAATATCCCAGTTTCAGCCTCAAGGATGCTGCAAAAATCAACAGGCAATTTATACTGGTGGTCTAGGAAAAGTAACCCTTCTAAAGGAGAGAAATGAACTTCCCTTGCTTATAAAATTAGGTGAAGAAAATGGGGCATTGGAAGGCTTCAAGGACAGTGTCTTTTGCATTTGGCCTCACTGTGGACAGGTACCAAACTGGAGGCATTCTTGAGTTTTTCCTGGTAGCATAAGTTTAGGAATGTTTAGGTCTGTAAAGAATGAATTGAGGCTGGGACCAAGACTTTTCTTGAAATGGCTACTAATAAAAATGCCTCCATATCTGGAGTCCAGTGGTTAATGCAACACTGCCACATCCATCACTAAACCATGTCCCTAAGTGCCACATTCACATGTCTCTTAAGTACCTCCCTGGATGGTGACTTCACCACTTCCCTGGGCAGCCTGTTTCAATGCTTAACTGTTTTGGTGAAGAATTTTCTCCTAATGTCCGATCTAAACCCCCCCTGGCACAACTGCAGCCCATTTCCTCTTGTCCTATAACCCCAGTTCCCTCAGCTGCTCCTCTTAAGACTTGTTCTCTAGATTTTTCATCAGTTTTGTTGCCCTTCTTTGGACACACTCCAGCACCTCAATGTCTTTCTTGTAATGAGGTGCCCAACCCTGAACCCAGTATTTGCAGTGTGGCCTCATCAGTGCTGAGTACAGGGGGACAATCACTTCCTAGTCCTGCTGGCTGCATGGTCTCCCGTACAAGCCAGGATGCTCTTGGCCTTCTTGGAGTGTGGTTGCCTAAGTTTAGGCTGTATCTGGAGCTAACCTACAGCAATTGCTCTGACCCAGTGACCCCTCCCCTGCCAAGAGAGGAGATTAGGAAGAGAACTGTGGGTTGAAATGAAAATGGATTTAATGAAACAGCAAAATTAACATCAATACCATTATAAAGTACATGGCTGTACTCAGCCCATTGAATCACAATCAGTGGGAAAGCAGCACTTGGGAGCAGAGCAGTGAGCCCCTTGGGGCATAGGGAGAAGCAGGAGAAGGAAGAGGAGGAGCTCCCATCCTCAGCAAGCTTCCCCCTTTATAATGAGCGTGAGGTTCATGGTCTGGGATAGACCTGTAGCCAACCTGGGTCAGCTGCCCTGGCTGACTCCAAACTGCTCACAGCCTGCAGCCCGTGGCTGGCCTAGGATTCTGTCCTGGTGAAACCAGGACAATGATGGGGGGCGGGGGGACTGCTAAGCACTCAGTTGCTGCCCCTGTTAGTACCTTCAGATATCTCAAGTTCAGCACAAAGAAATCACAAACAGAAAAAAATCCACCCAAAACCAACTAACAGACCTCATGCTAGAGTGTTTCATTTAGGGATCTCAAACCTGCTTTTCCTGTATGCAGTATTGAAATCTGTGTTCAAAGCAAGGCAAGCTCTTAAATCAGATTAGCTCATAGATAATGTGGCCACCTCTCTGTTGCCTGCCTGGAAACTGAAGGAACATGGCATCTCACTTTGTAATGAAGGAAGATTGAAACTTTTTTAAGCAAAGGAGGACTCTTAGAGAATCCTATAACTCTAGAAAAGGCTGTAAGAAACTTTAAATACATGACTTAAGGTAAAATAAGTTTGCAGCACTATGTATTATACGCTGCCTCGTCTTTGACCACAGGATAGGTACGTCTCATCTGCCTGTGATGGGGAAGATGAGACAAGATGCAGTGATATTATTCCTTCCAGGATCACAGTAGGAGGACAAACCCCATTATTCCTCACCCTGACCCCATTGCATTGGGTACTGAGATAAAGGGCTCTGCTGTGCTTAGCTTAATGATGCTTACAGTTAACTGCTATGAAGCCCTTTGGGGTTTTATCTGGGTTCTTATGGTGTTTATTGTGATTTAAACTATTAAGATTCAGAGTGCGTGTGAGTGGCGTTTTTTAACTGAAAGGTGTTTTCCATTTCCATTTTCTTCATAGCCCTTGAATTAAGTCACCATGGCAAAATGCCAAATAATACACCCCTTTTTTTGGCAAATAAATGTAAAAAAAAAAACCCCGAAACAACAAAACCTTGAGGCCTCGAGCATATTACATGCTTTGCAGGAAATTCCCAGACTCTTACAACAAAGAGACAGCCAGGCAATGTATCAGCTCTTCAGAGCAGATCAAAATTGCAGTTACTTGCAGGAGTTGAGGAGCTGAATGTCAGCACTCACCTCTGAGCAACATTTGCATGCACCCCTTTCTAGGTGCCTATCAGGGTGATATTCCGTGGCTGTTGTTTGTCTTTAAGGGGCATTATTATACGAACCAGCATATCTAAGATCATAGCATATCTAAGATGATATTATAAGAAGAAAAATATGTGCATCAATATTTGTAAGTTAGGTCAAAGTGGAGAGCTTAAGCATGTAACACATTATGGAGGTACCATTGCATGGTTCACTGATAATAACAACACTTTTCCTATTGGAATATGTGGATGTGTTTGGGTGAATAGGTAACTTCTGTCTCACAGCAAGGAATTTAGGAATTGGGCATCCTGCTATACATATATATTTGATTTGTATCTATACAGCGCGCGCTGATAAACCAAACTGCATTTTGAGAAGTGTTTTATGAGAGTTCAGGCTGTGTAAAGCAGAACCCCTAGAGAAAGGGCTGAGCCTAGAAGATATATTATTAATCAAGTTGCTTGTGCTCTAGCAGAAGGATGTAAATTACCCTATCCTTGTTCTCATTTCATTACATCAGCCTTCAGTGGTTGTGTCCAGCATGCCAGCCAGAAGTCATGAGCAGCTGGGCTCCTATCCCGATGTGGTGCAGCATACAGTGAGGGCTGAACAGTTTACACATGTACAGCCCTCTAAGGCAAAATAAGGGGGATTTGGCCTTTCTTGTCTTCATTCTCCTCATTTCCCGCCTGTTATGGGCTGAAGAGTGGGATTCTCCCCAGGGAGACACAAGGCTTTTGTGGTGTGCCAGGACTGACCTCTCTTACATGGGCTTCAAACTAAATTAAACTCCACATCTGAACGGCTCTGATTTTTAGGGAAGAAAAAAATCAGAGCCAGATCTGGACTTTGTAATTCAAGGCCGTAGGACAGCTTAAAACAATGGTTGTACATGTACTGTGACTCATACTTGGGCTGTGGGTTGCTGAGTCTCTTACTGTGACCAAAGAGCTAAAAAAAAACAAGCTAGGAGTGGGACTCTGAATCTTATACTTGCATTTGATTCACAGATAGCAAAATCCTGCCCAGAAGCTCAGTGGGGCTGTTATGGGATCGGTGGGCTGTAGTTCATGCCACAACTGCAGGCAACTATTGCATACTGACCTGGACCAGTGAGGTACCTCCCTGAATGCACCTTTGTTTCATGTCAGGGGAATTTTTTGGATAAAGTGGATCAAAGAGAAAAGTTATTGCACATGCTCCCCAAATCTGTCTGAAAAGTAATGTAGGTAATTTCTTTTATTGCTCTTGTGCCCACTGAAGTTCCTAGAGCAAGTTTTTCTTATCCTCTGGATAAAAGAGTTGCCTGGATGTCCTAGAATGTATTTTTTTTTTACCCAGTAAAAAGTCTGTCTCCATTTAGTTAGCTGTTCCATCACCTAATGACACACAACCCTGCTGAGAAAGGCAATCAGGAAAAGGAAAAGAGTTGTGGGGTTGAAATGAAAATGGATTTAATAAAATATCTAATATTTATACTAAGCACACAAAGTTATACTCGGCCAGTGTAGTAGTTGCAAGCTGCACACTCCCGGCAGTGACTACTGGATGCCAAGCACTGCAAGCACCACAGAGCTAGTGCAAGCATGATGGTCACAGCACACAGGGAAGTGGGCCTTGGGAGCAGAAAGTCAGGCAAGACCCTCCAGGGATGGTGGCCATTAAGGAGAAGAGACTGCCCCATTTATAGTGAGCATGATGTTTATGGTATTGGAATACTGTTGGCCAGCTTGCTTCAGCTGCCCTGGCTTTTGCTCCTCTGAGCTTTAGAGCCTGGCCCATTTGAAACTGCTAAAGTCCTTGATCACTATGGACACCAAGATATGATGGCTGGCCATCAATGAAAACAAACTGTCTTGTCCTGTTCTCACCGAGTTGGGTGTGTTCTCAAGAATGTAGCTTTCCTGAACAGAAATTGATTCTCTGATTCTATCCTGGTGAAACCAGGACAGTTGCTCAAGATGAAATGATCTCCTTTTTCTCTTCCTGTTTCCCCATACCTTATTTCATGCTGTTTGGCACTGGGGTATCGCATGGTGATGTGGGAGTGTAAGTAATAGCCTTCCTCCTTCTTGGGATCTCAGCACTTTTATTGTTTACTTGGATTACCCATTCCTTCCTTCAGGCTGCTTTTTCCCTGCCACAGTTTTCTGAAGACACTGGTAAAATCTGAACTTTTATCACTTCTTATATAATTTTACCAGGTAAATGTGGACCTCCTATACGTCCTGATGATGTAAAGGAAGGCAACTGTGAAAGGAGTGCCAAGTTCAGTGCATGAACATCAGTAGTTTTGATGGCAAAGTCCATGGTGGCAACCTCTTGTAGGATTTGGACACAAAACTTCCCCAGTCTGACAGTACAAAACTATCCTCCACTCAACAGTTAGAATTTAAAGTTACAGCTTCAAAAAGAGGTTGGGAACTGAGTGATTAATATATAACCATAAAATCAGGAACCTAAATTTATAGCTTGAAGACTTGATTGTGCAATGTAGCAAAAAAATGCTCAGGAAGGCTCTGAAAAACTTCCCTCTTTCCCTCTCACCTTTCATTTTCACTTATTTGATAGCTTGTGGAGTACTGCCTTTCAGCTATTCATCTAGGAATTCCTAAGAGAGTGAGACTTCTTCTAGGATTTAAATGTTCTGGAAAGCATTTTATGGCTCTAAAGTCAGATTCTGCTGTTACTTGATATTTGTGTGGATCCATAGGTGATTTATATGGCCTCTGGCCCAAAGACATTGCAATCTTAAGTTGAACTCTACGAGACTGAGGGAGATAACACCAAGCAAAGAAATGGTGGAGGAATCTGCTGGACAGGTTTATGGGCTGTTTGGGAAGTACCATTATGCAGCATGTCAAAAGCTTTTTGCATTTTTAAAAGTAGGGCAGTGATTTGCCTGTTATTATGTGGAACAGTGTTGTGGATTATGGAGCTATAGGAAATAGTCTTAAAGAAGGGGTTGCATGAAGCCTGTAGGAGCAGATCCATAATATATCAGAGGGTGTGCTGCAGAAATAAGTATCCTATTTGACTAGAAAGCTTGGGATTATTTTTTTCAGCACTGAGACAGAGCAGCGTACTGCTCAGGAGCATTTGAATCTGAGATGATCGTGTGAAACACCCAACACACTTGAGTTTTCTCTTCTAGTTGCTTTTGAACTCAACCATGAGCTAAATAAAGGACTCTGCCTCCTCCTGCTCCATAAGCATCAGCTCAAACCAAGACTTTCTGTACGTTAAAAAGAGAATGACCATTTTTATTGTTTACTGTTACTTATTATATATCACTTTTTACTTTAGATTTCTGAAAAACCTTGACTTTGAAATACTTCCCCCACCTCTTTGCTGCTTTTTACTGTGTTCTCTACCTGAGCTCAAATTTTCTGTAGCAATAGAAGGCTTTTCCCTCTCATGCTTTTGGACTGATGTCCTCAAGAGCTCCAAGCTCTCTAAACAATATTTCTTGAGGAAACTGCCAGTTTTATGTTCCTCACTTAGAATATTAAGAATTATCTGCACTCTGCTGACACTCTGTTCTAAGACAAGATCAATCTTTTAAACACAGAGTTCAATTTTAATGCTGTTTTGTGGCTATCTGGAGTTTTTTATGCACATGTTTCTATTTTATCAATCATGTATGTGACTTGTAATCCTGCATGCTTGCAAAGTATCAGTCTTCAGCCAGGGAAATAACTTGAATGTTGTTTAATTTGAAAAATGACCTTTTTAATCTGAAAAAGATGATGGGTGTAGAAATAACCCAAAATAATTAGCCTTAGAGGATGCCTTTCCAGCCTGGGATCAACAATATCCTGGCCAAATTACACCTAAAGCAGATCCAAAGAAATTTTCTGAAGCACTGAGCATTTTAGCTCTAAGAGATGACTGGGTTAACTCTTTCTCTGCTATTGACCCTTATTTGTTCTGGTGTCTTATGTGTCTCTGACTCCAGAGTGCTTGCATGCAGCATGACCTAGGATATCCCTGAGAGTTTAACTTCCTAACGAGGACATAATGCTCCACAAGTTAAATGTCAGCTCAGGGTAGTTTATGCATCTTGTTCTCGTATCTAGCCAAGGCATTGATTTTTTTTTAACAGGAAATTCTGCTGGAAGAGGGAATATCTTACCTAACAGTCATGTAAAATTACAAACGATGAGAATGTTCCTACTTTATTTTGATGACAAAAGCAAAGTGTATTGCTGACTTGCAATGGGAGTTTTCCATTACCCCAAAGTAAGTATCAGCATAATAGTTTGAAATAATTTTCTGGTTGAGGCAAGTTGGCTTTCCATTATTTACTGGATGATATCACTATTCTTATTCACTGTTAAATCCAATTTGTGTTTCTGGGCTGAGGGTGCCAGTTTTGGCTAATCTGACACATTCATTTTTCTGTATTGCAAAATACACACAAAAAACTTATGCCTCTGGCCACCCTAGTAGTGCTGGACTCTGTCAGAGACCCTGCAGAGCCAGGCTGGCTGTCCTGGGAGATGCAGCCCAGGATAGGGGAAGGGAAAGGAGGGTGGAGGGAGACAAAGGTGACCTCAAAGCAACTTCCCACCCTCTGTTTTCCTGCTGCTCTTGCAGCTCTCGTGGCTTTCATGGGAAATGTGATGCTTTGTGTCACAGTGAGACAGACCAGAGTGGAAGAGTGTGTGTTACAGGATCTTGTTTCTGCCCATCCAGCCTCTAAGGGTACTTTTTTTGTGCTGGAGCTTCGTAGGAGCTTGCACAAGACAGCCTGTGGTTGTACCATGCAGTGCTCACCCAAGGGAATCATCAGCAACAAACATCACAATCGTTTGTCTCTCTTATGGGAAGAACTCTCCCATTTATAACTAGATTGGCAAAATTTAGAGGAAGGGGTGAAATCGTGTCCTCTGATACAGGTTTCTGTGGAAACTGTGCCAAACATGCTGCATCTCTCCATGTGCTGGTAGCGTGTGGATGATGGGGGGAGCACACTTCGGTTTCATACCAAACCCTCTTTTTTTTGAAGTGTGCAGTAAAGTGCCCAGGGTTATTGAAATGTTGTGGATTGCCTGGGCACCTCTGTGTGTGAGGCTGGTGAGCTCTGTGGTGGGCTGCAGGTCAGGGCACCAGTGCACCATGGCTGCCCCTGAAAACCTGGCTTTTCTTTCAGTAGAAAGCAGGAGGCTTTGGATGGACTGGTTGCACCTGAGGGTATTGGCATCCAAGGGAAAATGTGACTCTGAAGCTAGGAAGTGCTCTCGGGATCCCCACTGTAGTCAGATACACTGACACCAGGGTTTGACCAACTTCATTGTACCATCCTGGGTGGAGCTTGTAGATGTAGGAAGGAACCACTTGCTGATCAGGGAGCGTGAAATATGAGCACAGCTGGGGGGTTTTCTCTTCCTACTGCTTCTGCTTGGAGCAAAGCAACATTGTCCTAACTCATAATTTATGGCTGTTTATAGCAATAATTAAAAAAAAATTTAAAAAAATTGTGAAGGAGCTTTCTGGCACCATTTGCTGAAGTTCTCTTTCTCTTAAACTGGTCAAATGATTCATAATTAGAAAGAGTAGTGTACTTTATTCACTCTGTTCTGGTTACACAGAAACTCATTAAGCACCGTGCATCCAAGTGCACTGTTTTATGTAAACAAGACCTCTGAGAGAGAGATAGATGTCTGATAAAGATGAAAAGGAAAACAGAGTAATACCAGACCACATTAATAATGGCCATGTCATGGTCTTAGAAAACAAAAGTCATCCACTGTGCAATTATTGTACATTTCACAGCAGGATAGGGGCAAGGTAAAGAGCAGAGATGTCTATGGAAATGCTAGCTGTAACTTTTAGGTCCAAATTATTTAGTTGCAGCTAGATTTGCAACTTTTCATGATTTTTATTCTGTGATGAAAGGGGTTGGTCTCTGTTGTGCTCCCAAGTGCTTAAGATTGGTATTTTGTGAATGTTCTTTATTGGGACCTCCAGGATGCAGTTGTATTTCACACTGACCTCATCTAACCGTCAGCAACTGAAGCAGAGAGAATTTCTTATGTCTAGGTAGGGTTTAGATTATTGCTGCATTTAGCTGTGGCCTCTGCTGTTAATACTGTATTTAAACTAAATAGATAATTCAAGCTTAAAGCTCTTCCTCTGTCTGTGTCCCCTGGCAGTGCTATGTTTAAGCAATCTGAAGTAGTTCAGCTTTTTTTGTTTCAAGAAGCCACCTCAGCCTTGCAGCCCTGCCATATTCTCTGGTTTTTGGAGGGGGTAGCCCTCCCAAGCTCACATCAAATTTTACTCTGTTCCCTTCAGGTTGTGTGTGATGGGCTTTTGTGGCGTTTGGTTTGTTGGTTTTGTTTGATTTTTTTATTTATTTTTTTATTTCATTGGGGGAGTGTGGGGTGTTGCATGTGCTGTGATTCTTGTTTCTGGAACTCAGAAAACAGAAAGTACATGAGAAATAATGCAAGCAGAAATGGCTTGGGAAGGCTTTCAACCCAGCTTTATGGAATGGGGAGTGCGAGGTTTTCCCTGTGTGATGAGTCTTTTGTTCTGCTTAAATACCAAAAAAGGAAGTTCAACCTTCGAGCTCCCAAACCTGTGGAAGATCATCAAACTTGTGTAACTTGGAAGAGCCAGGTCTAAAGACCTTAAACACCCATATAATACAAATCTACATGTAATAATCTATACAAGATAAATCTGCACCTAATAAATTAGTGCTTTTTTCTAGTAAAACACAGAGTTTGGGGCTTGACCAGTCTGAGAAGGCACGTGACTTCCACAATATGACTTAGTCCATTCCAAAATAAGCAAAATTTAAATTCAAATGTCATTAACAGCAGCTTGCTATATCCACATAAAGTGACAAGAAGGTCAGATACTTCCAGTGAGACTAGATAAACATGCCAGAAGTATGCTAGCTTGAATTTTAACAGATGATTTTAAAGGCTGTTTACATAAACATTTGTACTACTGTACCTATATGAATGGGGCCATCTTGTATTTTTCCATGGATAATGATACAGACTCAAGGAAGAACAGGCTGTAGGCACTTATCATAGGAACATAGAATGGTTTGGGTAGGAAGGGACCTTAAAGATCATCCAGTTCCAACCCCCTGCCATGGCAGGGACTCCTCTCACTAGACCAGGTTGCTCAAGGCTCCGTGCAACCTGGATTGGAACACATCCAGTGATCCACAACTTTCCTGGGCAACCTGTTACAGCTCTGAGTGAAGAATTTCCTTATTACCAATTTAAATCTGCCCTTTTCTGGTATTGAACCACTACCCCTCATCCTATCACTTTGTAAAAAGTCCCTCCCCAGCCTTCACTGACAATTGTTCTCCTGGGTAACAAAATAGACCCAATTATCACCAGCCCTGAAGCAAATGGTTCAGCCTCTCTGCATCTCTGTGATCAAATTTATCAAGATGTTTTCTGAATAAACTGTTAGTTTCTTCTCTGTTCCATTTTTCCATTAAATTGGTGGCTGTGGCTGATGCTACATCTTCATGATCAAGAGTTTCCAGACCTCAGTCTTTATGTACATGATCATAACTTGTAATCTTCAAAATGATAACGAAACCTCATTAGAGCAATTGGGCTGTTAAAGGCACACTGAAAGTGACCATAATTGATAGACTTTTAGTCAGTCCCTTATAATGCCTGTCTGGTGTGAAAGACCTGTTCTTCAAAGTTGCTTGGTGAATTCAGTTGAGCTTGCTTCCTTCAAATTGCTAGAAAACATTTTTTTTCTATCGGCTAAGTTTTTGATGGTCTCTGTAGAAGTGACTGTGGTGCTCTTGTCTATTAGATGTTTTCTGTGTTAAGTATTTATCACTATTCCTGCATCTCTGTGGTCAGAGGCTAATGGTTACAGCACTGATAAAAGGTTCCCACTAAGAATGAAAAAGTGTCTGCTTATCCTCTGGAGCCAGGGGAGGTCCAAACTCCTAAAAGATTTAGTTTCAAGGAGCTCATTGTTTTCAGCCTGGGTCCTCAGATCAGGTATTTAAGAACTACCTGTAATCCAATTGTGGATGGGAATCGTAGCAGAAGGCTTACCTGCAGCCCATGTATTTTTTTGCTATTGAAGATGCATAAGCAATAGATTCTCAGCTGCTATACAAGTGTTCCAATAAAAAAAAAAGTATCTTGCTGCTGCTGCCTCTGAAGGACACTCAAGGAGAGAGGAAGCTATTGCTGGAGTGTTAACTTGAATGGGTTGAGAAGAGATAAGATAAAATTTGCTTAGTAGAAAAGTATTGTGCTTGTGCTAAATGATTAGTGGACAGTTCTAGACAAAATGAGTCCCTCTGTTTGTACTTGCTGAGCTTACAAGTAAACTGAGTATTTTCTAGTTTCTGGCCTCCAAATCCAATGAGATGTCAATTGAGGTTCCTCCTGTCACTCCCAAGAAGTCTGACTTTGAGATATGCACCAGGTGAACACACTGAACAAGGGCAAGCAACTTTCCTCTCCCAATGAGCCACATGCTGAATTTCTTCAGTGGCTGAGAGCCAAGGAAGGGGAAGCAGTGGGGGCAGGTCAGCAGCAGGAGGTGATTGTGGCCCCTCACTGCAAAAGCAGGAATGGAGGGCCAAAAGCCACATGCCAGAGAAACTCAGCAATGCTGGCCTCTGCCATCCCTGCAAACTCACTCCCTGCTACAGCTGCAGTTTTGGACTGGCATAGGAGTTATGGGACTGGTGAGTTTTGGTCCTGGCTGTGATTCATCCTCAGCCCGAGAGTGCACTTGAGCTGCTTTCAGACTGCACATATTCAAATGGCAGAACTTGACAATCCTTACACAAATCTATCTCTGTGCTTATGAGACTCAATGTAGGAACTACCTCAATGGAGACAAATCAAGCCAGTGCTCGGTGTGCTTGAAAATCCTCCTTAGTCCCTGGTGTATTCAGTTTTCACTGTTCCAAAATGTAGCTGACACAGTGACATTCTATGGTTTCCTCCCTTTTTTCACTGCTTTTATTATTCTTCTCTCCTCCTGATCAATTATTAGTAATGTAATTAGCCTAAACTTGATGAGTTGGGTCTTAAGGATTTGGTTGGTTTGTTGACAATTCATAACTCAAATGGGTTTTTTTTGGGAAATCTACTTATAAATTAGGCATAGCAAAAGTATTGGAGATGATGGATTGCTGTTATTTCAATCCAATGCTGTTATGGAACATAATAGTAAAATCAAACTTCTGCTGCTGAATTCTTGCAGACACAGTCCAAGTGGGTTGCTTGAAAGGTTGTGACTTAAGTACCCAGATCTTGGTCTGAGACTGGGGAAAAAAAACCCAATCAAACAACCAGAAGGTTGATTGGTATTTTGTGCCTTTTGTTAGCACAGATTGAGGCAGCTTGGAGTAACCAAAGTGCCAGGGTTTTCTAATGGAAGAATTGAAGTGGGCCATGTGCCTTTCAGAAGTCTCTCCAGAGGATTTACTTCAATCTCAAATCAAATGTAACTAAAAGTAAGAAATGCTGCGTGCCCATAAGATCCAACCACAATGGAGTTAACAATGAATTGATTTTATGCTAAACTGTTATATCCCAAACCTGCAGCAGAATTCAAAACCACTTCTACAATGGGAAACATTAATGCAGCTGCCTGAATTGGATTTTCCCCTCTCCACGGCTGGAGTGGGGTGTGTGTTTCAAAAGATGGGCTCTACTTTTGCCAAGCAAACTGTCATTTTGTTTGCAAGTCTGAAGGCCAGAAAAATCCATGCAGGCAGGCAAACTGGTCATAAAGTGGCAGCAGAGTGGCCCTCCATACGGAATCACCCAATCACAGATTTATTGAGGCTGGAAAAGACCTCTGAGATGATAGTCCTGGAAGATCATCATCACGTCCTGGAAGGCACTTGGTGCAAATCGCATGGTAGCAGAAATGCAGCGGTGGCAGCTCTCATGGTAGAGGATGCCCCTTGTCACCTGTCCTAGCCCCTCTCTACTCCCCGTTCTGTTGAATAGGGTGCTGAGGAACAGCTGACTTTTCCATCCAGTGCCCTAAAATCCAAAGACTGCTGCATGCTTGACAGGTGCGTTGCTGCTAATCTTACAGATTTTTAAAATAAAAATTGGAAAGCAGAAGATAATTGGTCAATTTGTAGCTGGGAGGTGGTACTTGTTTGAGATACATGTAGATTATGCTTTTCTCTACCAGTGCAAAAATCCCAACAAATGATCTGAAAGAACAACCAGCGCTGGGTGAGGGGGTGTGGGGGGGGTGTGTGTGCATGGTGTGCCTGGTAGGGTTTTCTAGCCCCTCTTGCAAAGCACAGGCCTTAATGAGTTCCAGGGGGACAGTGGCTTGTCAATCACAATATACTTTTCAAGTAATAGTCATCTCTGCCCCATCACAGAACCACAAGGCATGAAATAATTAGAAAGCCCAGAGTAACTGCTCTGTTTTACAAGAGCAAAATCCTTGTGTGGATCATTTACATAAACTTGTCACTTCCCATTATGGTTCTAATGCAAGCTGGGTAATAATCATGGGACCAGGAGAGGGGAGGTCAAGGTATGATGCTCCTCCATGTTTGAAGCACAAGGTACGCATGTGCCCAGCTTTCCATCCCCCACTGAATTAATGTAAAGTATCTTTTATTTTCCATTAAATAAGAACTATTCATGCTGCTATGGTAGCAGACCATGTGCAGCCTCCTCTTCTTAAGAGAGAAAAAAGGCTTTTGCGTCAAGCCATTGTTAGGGGAGAATTCACTTTGAGGAGCATTTCAAAGCTGATCCGATTGGGGAAGGAATAATGTTAAATATTTGGTATGAAATATTTATAAGATGCACATGTGAACATCTGACAAAGTAGCCTGGAAAATACACTTTTTTTTTAATCTTTGACAATTTTAGCTGCTTCTGTCTGAATGGGAGGCTAGAGAGAAGGTGTGAGCGTAGTGAGAACTGTGTATGTGTGTAAATGCATCTAAACACACGCACACATAGACACGCAGAGGCAGACACACTTTCCTACAGACGCCTGAATGGGTTGATGGGATTTAAGGCAATCTGCATCTGAATACTGCTCTCCAAAGATGGTAGCAATAAGGGCTTGCTGGAGTCTGGTTTAATCATTGTGAAGGAGAGAGCTCTGCGCTAACGCCCAGCGCGAGGGGCAGCCGTAGGGTAGCGGAGGTGATGGTTGCTGCTGGTTTTGCTACTGTTTTCCAGCAACCATTTTCTTGGGACTCTTCACAACTGTCGTAGAGCATCATCTGCATTTCTGCCACGAGAAAACAAGCCCCCAGCTTTTTGCATAGATCGACTTTCCCCATACGCATCCCTGCGTGGCTGCTTCATTTTACTTTTATTTTAAAAAATGAGGACAATTCAAGATGAGCAAAGAGCAGATTTGCTTACAGGCAACCAGAATTGCAATTTTCTTAACCTTTTTGACCCTTGCAGATAAAACGAGGTAAAACCACTTTTTTTTTTCCTCTCCCCAAGGATCCGAGGGAGGTTTCAGAAAAATGAGTTCTCACCTCACTCTGTCCTTATGACAAGAGACAGAGAATGTAATGGCTCACTCCTCATGGCAGTCGCAGTGAAACGCATGGGGATGGCATATATTAAATAACCAGGATAAAGGAAACCATGTGATCTGCTTCCCTTGTAAGGGGATCTAATAGCTCTCTCTTAGAAACATTATTTCCTTTTCCTTTTTCTTTTTTTTTGTTTCCCATGGCCATGTCTCTTCTTTGCCTGCCCCTCTTGTACCAGCTGTAGGCTGCTGTTGTTCTCTGGTGTAAATCCCTGCCTGCTTTAAGCTGTAAACAGGTTGAAGCAAGATCTTTGTCCTTAAAGATCCCTTTTTTACACATGCAGTGCTATAGATGTATTAATTAGTAGCGATGATCTTGCTGAAATAAAAGGCCATATATTCCCCTTCCAATGGGCTGTGGTTTTGCTCTCCCTTAAAAATTTGCTAGCTCAAATGCCCCAGGCAGGCTCCGTGCATTGTACAGCATGTTTTCATGGGAGCAGGCAGCTCAATAGCAAGGCAGCATCGTTTGCCCTCATCTGCCAGCTTTTGTCTTTGAGTGGAAGTGTGGGGCCTGGTGAGAGGTAGGATATGAACTGTGTCCAGACTCTGTTCCTTATCTCCGAGATCACCAAGAGGGAGAGCATTGTTGATGGATTTAAATCAGCTTTTTCTCCCCTTGTGCGCAACAAAAGTCTAAATCCCTTTTCAGGCCAGATTGCTCCATTTCACTGCATGGGCTAGGCAGATTGGAAACATGTTTGTCACTCAGCTTTTCTCCCAACCTAATCAGTAGACACTGGGGTGGTGGGATTTTGGTGCTCAGTGTATCACCCTTTAATCTATGGAGTTGGCCTTTAAAAGCTGCTGATGCCGTTGCTGCTGTGTGTGAGCTGCTGCTGTCTTTCATTTCTGAAGACAGATATAAAAATAATGTTAACCACGAGCGTAAGCAGAGGGTTTAGCAGGGATTTGAATCTAAAATGTGATACTTAACACTGGCCAACTTGATTTGGTCCAGCAGAGCTGAACCCCTTATTCTGTTATAATAAAGTGTGTTGTATGTGGGGAGGATTGCAGTGGGATTTACTGCCTCTGTGTTTTAGTTCTGTTGCTCAATGGGCCTAAATGATGAATAACCATAGGGCACAGGGTGATAGGGTTGGGGGAAAAGGTGTCTTGGCAGAACTATCTGCAGGTTTCAAAGGTCTCTGGTAGCATCACAAGCTCGCCAGTGTCTTTTGCAGTTGCTGAGATCCGTAGCACGCCAACTTCACCCATGCCAGACACAGCAAGCCTAAAGGGACCCATCACCTCAGCAAGCAGGTGTAAGGAAGCAGGTTGGCTCTCATGAGTTTTCAGATGTCAGCAAGATGCTGAGAGGGAGAGTTATGTGATAGGTGTGATGAAGGATGTTAAAAGCCTTAAAAGAATGTAGGCTCTTCAGGGCAGAGGCTGCAGCTCTGTTTACACACAAACAAGTCTGTGTCCACATGAGCACACATGTGCCCAGTGTGCTAAGCACAGCCTGAACCAGGTATTGACTGAGGTCTCTAGATAAATGCAAGATAATTCCATCCAGAAAAGATGTAATTAATTGACTAGGTACACCATAACAGTTCTATTTTTTTTCTGCCACCAAAATGTGCTGGGATTAAACTATCTTGCATCCCCTTGAACCAGAGATCTACTGTTCTGCAGTACTGAAAGGTACTGATGTCATAGAGAATCACATCTGCCAGCCCCATGTAATATCCCATACGGCCCATGAGAACCCGGGGCATGGATGGAATGGGGAACTGGGTGCTTGGGCAGCAAGAGTGGTTCAAAAATTCAGCCCAAATGTTCAAACCTAACATTTTGCTGTGAGGAGGGGCTGGCTGGGTGAAATCAAACAGGTTTTCAGGAGCTCATTGAGTTCATTGACAGAGGAGAAGGAAGGCTTCCTGGTGCTCCTGCTAGTCTGGCATCCCAGATTCCCACCAGCTTGCCTCTGGGGGTGTCAAGTCCCTGCCTGGAGCTCCAACCTTCCTGGAAGGACAAGAAACTTTTTATTTTATCTTCTTTTCATCATTTAAAATACAAAAGAAATTTGAATGCAAGTTCCATTTCTAGCAAGCCTGAGTTCCTTCTTTTTAGCTGTTGTAACGTATGGCAAATTGTTTTGATTCAGTGCT